>JAGDQP010033831.1:0-10148 GCA_022664845.1 Lepisma saccharinum | reverse complement strand
ATTATTATTATTATTATTATTATTATTATTATTATTATTATTATTATAATTATTATTATTATTATTATTACGCAATTGTCTTATGCGATGTTAACAAAATTGAGCTGAGCGAGTTGTCGCCATTTAATGTAATGTTTAGTAATTGAGTCTCGTTACCAAGAAAACTGTACATTTTTAACGTTCCAGTGTGGTTGAACGGTATTTTCCTGCATTAGTTTGTTTGGATCTGCTTCAATCGTACCTTCGTCATACTCAAATATGTTTTCAATTGAATTTATTTTTTATTTATGTCCTTTAGGTATCTAAGGCTCAGGCCGGGATAAGGGAGGGGAGGGGAAAAGATGGGTCGAAGGTGTCGACCAGGGCTTAATTGGAAGGTACCATCCCGGCATGTGCCTGATGTGATTCAGGAAAAACCGTGCGAAAAATCTTAATCAGGCTGGTCGGCCGCTGGGATTACATCCAATTATGTGTTCAATAATTTAATCTGGTTATGATGAAAACGGTAGATTTTTTTAACGTTCTAATACAGACGAAACCTTACGAATATTTCCCAACATCGTTACGTCAAAGTTGGCTTGATTTGGTTAAATCGTTCTTGGGCAGTGCTCAAATATGTTATTAAGAATTCAGTATCGTTAACATGGAACCAAGTGTTTTAATATTATTCTTAAAGCCTTAAGTGCATTTCTCATCATGGCTACGTAAAGTTTAGCTGAAACTGGATCCATCAATACAACATAGCGCTTGACTCGGGCCGGGCGTAAACCATAGTGCTGTTACCGCCCATAAAATTCTTTTTATCTTAACATAGCGCTTTATGCATTTAATATTTAAGTCTCGTTGCCAAGGAAACGGTAAATGTTCTAAAAAAATTAATGTGTTTAAGGTCTTAAGGATATATCTACGCACAACGTAACAAAATTTTAAGTCACCCAAATGTATTAATCGTTGATAATACGTTTTAGTCTTGGCTACCCAAATCATGAAAAGTGTTTGACGTTACTGTTGAACCAGCAGTTAACGATTATAGACTACTTTATTTTGTATATACTGAATGTACACGGTTAGTCTAAAAGAAGTAGACATTTGCAAAAATTTACAGAAAGAAAAGTTTTAATAGCATGACTGAAATACTTACGTGCTTTGAAGAGTTACGTCCTGAAGTTTACATGGCTAAGTTACACGTGTTCTACGAGTGACTCTTTTCTTTTGTAACACAAAAGATATACCGTATAATCTGTCAGTCACCCAAAGCCTTCTGTACTTGGGATAGCGGCCATACTGCTCTACTTATGACATTTGTCAAAGGGGTCACGTGATTCTGACAACACGAAGACAAACGAAAAGCGGAGGCCGTAAACTTGAGGACTTTCTCTATAAAACAGCACTAATTGTGATGTAACAAACAATTTTCAATTTATAAAGCGTTTACTCTATTTTTTTTTTACGCTTACCCTGTATAATGGAATTTATTTTATTTTAAGGCCTTTAGACATCTGAGTCTTAGGCCTGGATATGGTGGGGAAGAGGATATTGGAAGATAATCGTCCAGGACTTCCTCAAGCAGCACAGAGACGTCATGGTCACGTCATTTGGAGGTCGGAAAGTGGCGATATGACGTGAACATGTCGTCTCTGTGTTATTTGAGTAGTTAGCAGGCACTATCCCTGCATTTGCTTGGTATGACTGAGGAAAAACTCAGTCAGGATGGGCGGCTGCTAGGATCGTTCCCAGGACCTTCTGAATGCTAAGCTAAGGTTCTATCAACCGAGCTACTGAATATATAAGAAAATTACTGCAAACATACTCTCGAATTAAAAAAAAAGATCTATGCATTTGCTCACAAGGACAAATTGAATCGTCTTGTTTAGTTAATATTGTTATGTTTAATCTGACGTGTACGAAAATGGAAATCAAAGTTTGTTTTGAAGTATAAAGGCTGGAAAAACCCTGGAATAGACGAAATAGGTTGAGTCATGCAATGATTCATGAGTAATTATATTCTTTTTATTATTATTCTTATATACACACACAATTCTTTTCTTGAGTTTACAGTCAGTGTAGATTCCCAGTCAAGTACTCGCCTACATTTATGAAAGAGAAAAGAAGTCAATGCAATTGATGTGAAAGCCGCATTCAATACGAGTCTCTTTTGTATGGTTCGTTTAACAAGGGTAGAGGAAAATATTGACTAAATATCTTGTATGAAGTATATGGCTGTATGTCAAGCGAAAATTTTGACGCTGCGAAATAGTGATGGAAGATTAATTAAAACTTTCGAAATATATACATGGGGAAGAATGGAGAATATCAGCTTAGCACAAAAGGTAAATGCTGAGTTGATTAATACGAAAAAGAAGTTGGTTAAAACGATAGACTTGAGTTCTATCCTCACTCACGCCAATATTTCAACTTTTTCCTTCTTAGACTTCCCAAATCAGTTATGGACTTCTTAAAGTCCTATGTCACATTATCTCTGTTGCCATAGTAACTAACACTCCCTGTCTAAAAAAAAGTAATGTGTATATATGACGTCACCAATAAAGCTTTGTCAGAATATAAATATACAAAGATGATTTTAATACCATTCAACGTTTGTTTGCATTGAGGGAGATCTTCCTAGAGATTATGTGAAACTTTAACAGCCATCAGTTGACTGAACGTAAAGAAAAATTAAGAGATTGTTGTGTGGATTGACTGCCTGCAAGTACTACGGAAAGCGTCGCATATGCTATCTGGAGAAAGAACAACAAATCCATCCATTCTCTTCTTTTCTATCAAAGGTTTAGATTCTTCAACAATGGATTTAACAATCCTGAAAAGAATGTAAAGTTTTTAATTCTTTTATTCTGCCATCTAAAACCTCCCAACGTGCTTACATTCTCTGTTTGGACAAAAATTCTGTCTGACGGTGATTATGACAGCGTATTCCAGTGTTGCCTCTTACACTCTTATTTGTAAATAATAAAACTAAAGGTATTAGTGGCAATTTTCTTGATTCTTTCTCGACTAGCAATTTTGACTTTACTCAAAATGAATCAAGCTTACTTAGATAAGTCGGACAACTGTATGCATGCTTAGCAATTCAAGCCTAAAAGGTTTAAACAAGCTTGAATCGAGCAATCTGGTTTATAAGAATCAAGGTTGAAATAGCTTTGACAGGGCAAGAAAGAAAAATAAGAAAGAGGAATAGTCCTGGCACGTAATGGAACTAAGCGCACTGATACGACAGCTGAAGCGCTACGAAATAAAATTCAAATAATTTTCAGGTTTTGACAAGATTCCTCGCATAACTGTTTGTTCGAAACAAGGTTGAATTAGGTTAGTTATAACATCCAAGCCACTTACATTTTTCTTCCAGCACATTTTGTTTGATTCTTGTTTATTAAGTTCAACACAATACAAAGTTTGACAAGCTCGAAGCAAGTAACTAGCAACCTTGTTGCAAACTGGCATGCTATTTGGGTTTCGTTCATTTTGCTAAAATAAATCATTTAGATGAAAAGTTGTGATCAAAAACGTCCAAGTTGTGATCAAAGGTTGTCTGACTTGTTAAACTATAGAATTCTGTACTGCAGGTATTCCGCCAGGAAATTCAGTTTGGGGAGGGGTAAAATTAAAATTGGGAGAGTGTAAGTGGAATTTTGAACATTTTTTATTCATTGTTGACGCAAAAGATTTAAAGTTGAGTGTGGTGCTCTCGAGATTTGAGGTGTGACAATCCCGACAGGTAGAATCATTGCTGCACTCTTTGGTCTCGGAAAGAAAATGAAAAATTGGGCTTGAATGAAAACATGAAGAGTACGATTTGAAGAATATCAAAACTAATACAATCTTGAACATAAGTTTTTTTTAAAAAAAAAAGAAGAAGAAAAGAACAAGAAACCGGCTTTATAAGTTTCAATATAATCGGTTTCCGGTTGCATACAATCATTAATGAATAGGATCTTTGGTTTGATCCTCGGTAGTGATAAATTGAACGTAATGGTTCAATATACTCTTTGTGTCCGATGACAAGCCCTCATCGCTTCACCTTGCCCAATCACTTTATTGTCATCTGCTATCCTCCAGCAGAACACCAATTAGCATTAGTATAAACAGGGCCAGCTCGAGGGGCGATCGAATGTTGGCCCGAACAGGGCGCCAAAATTTTTGGGGTGCCAACCATTTCGGGCGCGAGTATATCAAAACGGAAAAATGTTGAGAACTATAATTTTATTTTTACTTTACTTTATTTAATTACACTTTATTTATTGTTTATTTCTTCATTTATTACAAATTTTTATTACTAAAAATTTCAAAATAGAAGTAGAAAAAAAGACTACACGTTACACATTGTTTATTCATTAAATTAGTTTATACAGGTTTAGTTTGTAATTAAAGAAAAATTTATTATGTAGTTATATATATATATATGAGCTCCTGCGTAGCCTAGTCGGTAGCGCGCTCGACTTCAGTGCGAGCGGTCCCGGGTTCGATTCCCGGTGGGGGCTCAAAAATTTCGGTGTTGACCCATCATCGTGAGGACAATTGGGGAGCTGCTGTGAATAAAAGACAGTGGCGATCACAGTGAGAGCTTCGGCTCTCCTCTCCCAACCCGTCTGGTCAGCGTGGAAGTAGTAGGCCAACTCCTCCCTTCGGGGAGAGGCCTCATCCACTAGTGGATTGAATATGGCTGTGATTTATTATATATATATATATTTTGTGTTCCACAAGAACATTTAAAATGTTGATTTTCTGTCGCTGAAAACAGTCGACAAATACGTTACTTCTACTGTATGAAATCAGAAAATTAAATTACTATTTTTGAGGACGCATCTAAAATTTGGAACAGAGCACCGATTGGCTTCTCTGAGTATAAATTCAGACCAAACTATGGTCAAAAATTTATGTTGGATAGTTGAATAGATTCTTTTTAAGTGACTTCGTAAATTTAATAAACCTTCCACTTTAAAACGCCAAGATGTTAGGAAGACAAGTACCAATAGCTGTGGATGGATATACATCAATCTAGGAACAACAGATGTTTTTTGCGCTCGTCTCTTTCCTTCACATTTTAAATTTTCGTTGCCTTCAAAAGAATAAAAGGTTATTCCTTTCATTTTTATCTCATCTAACAGCGATCACAACACGGAAGTCCTTCACGTATCAAGGTCTATAAGATTTTTTTTTTAAAAAGGCATTAACAATAGGTGAAAGCTTAGAGGAGATAATGTTCAGAACATTATTGTTATCCACCATAATACTAAGCAGGGTTGCCATGTCCAACTATAACAAAGGACCAATAGAATATCACGATGAAGAGTTAAAGCATATGAAATCCACAAAAAAAATGTGGTGGTTGTATAGGAATTTTCAGTTGGAATGTTCTAATTTCTTTTTATAACATTTTCACTCTTGGTATGACCTTCTGCTTTGTTAGAATCTAATTAAATCTATATATCTACCTACCTATCTATAGGTAGGTGGTAACGTCTGCTGCCTTGTAATGAAGGTGTCCTAAGTTTGATTCCTGGTGAGGACACAAGTGGTGTAGAGTCTACGTTGAACTGTAGGTCCCGTCGTTAGGACACCTTCCTGACACATCCAATGAAAGGCAATGGCAAACCACCATTAGTTTCACCTTGCCCAGGGACCTTCGCGTCTGGTTCTGCCTTCGGGTGAAACACTCATCATCAGTTTATTTATATATTTATGAATTTAGATGTACATAGAATTCAATGTCACCGTTCACTGACAAGTGTGCCAGACCATTTAAGGTCAGTTCTACAATCGATCGCTAAACTTCTAGTCAGCGCTAAGTTGAGGCCAAGTCTGATTTTGGCCAATGAGAGTACGCAAAATAAGAGTTGGCTCAACTTAACGCTCACTAAAAGTTTAGCGGTCGATTATAGAACCGACCCTTAAACTGTTCTCTGTCATAGACGAGCGAAAGTTTTGATTTAATTATCTTCAAACTTGAGAAGCAACGTTCAGATGTACACGTTCTTATAGGTATAGTCACAAGAATCAGAAACAGCGTGTAGATATTCGGGTACAGTTCTCCTGAGCAGTGAATCAAGCCATCAAAAAAGCTGTACGACGACACTCATTTGCAGGCACATTTTTTCCACTTAGTTTTATCACAATTCAAATTCTGTTTTGACCATATTTACTCCGGCCACATCATCATTATAAGGAGTAGCTTTTCAATTGGGGAAGCAAGGTCAAAATAGTTTTCTTATTTACGTATTTAATATATATAAGATTGCCTTGCACGCAAATGGTTAGTAGGCAAAGACCCCTTGTTCCGACATCCAGGCATACAATATAGCTGTGAAGAAGGAGCCTACTACTAGAATTGAATACCAGCCACTACTATGACTTCCATTTTGGGAGAAAAGACAAAATAGGACAAATTTCCACTACCTACAGCTCACCGTAATGAAAAGATTTAATTATTGTAAAAGTTGATAAATAAATAGGGTGCCCGGCAAATAAAAAAAATAACCCGAGTCGTAAGGGGGGACACGTGCCTGGGTACCATCCCCTTGACTACGGCACTGATGCAGCAACAATCTAATTCAAGAAGATTACGTCCCGGGGCAAACACCTTACAGGGAAGAAAAACTGGTTTCACACTATTCGATAGCGAAATTTCTTAAGTAAAATCTTCAGTCAGAAATACTGAAACGAAATACGATTGAACCTGACCCTTTTGTTTCTAATGTTCATCTATTTTGCTCTGCTTTTTTTCCAATTCATGCAAAGCACACAAGTTGTATTTTTAAAAAGTAAGACCATGGACGCTACCGTACTTCTTCCAGCAGGTAATGTAAGAGGCTATACCCTAATGTACTGAACGATCCGTAAATGGAAGTTTTGGAATAACAAGGAGAAATAAGTATAAACTTAAGGCAGATCCGATGATAACGTAGTTCGTAAACTAACATGAATTCTTTAAATAAACAAAGCTAAGTCAATGAGAAGGACCTGCTAGTTTTAGAGTTACCATTTTAAAAATGACCTGATAAATCCAGGGCCCAGACCCAAAATTTGAAATCAGTTTCTCTCTCTCTCTCTCTTCGTGCTTTGATTCAGGGTCAAACCTGCATTAGAGACTGATATATGAATCACGTGAGATTGCAAAGAAACCAAAATGCTTTTAGCTCTGTAACTCTGTTAAATAATTACCCGCGAACCACTTTACGTATTCTAGCATTAAACTTATGCAACTGAAGACAACGCTAGTCAAATTTCTCAGAAAGAAAGTTGGATTATTTAAATCCATCAGATTAGCAGACATTCTTTTCCAAGTTCAGCCACTGTATTTAGCCCAAGATAAATAAAAGTTGATGAAGCGAAGAGAAAAGAAGATAGATGCTAGGAACAAAAAAAGGGTCTCCATTAGTGCGTTTACTTTCGCCTTCTGCTCAACAACTGAAGACACCTGCCAAGATAAATAGTTTACTTCAACCCGGACCCAGCGTTGAAATCTCCAGGTTATACAAACCTTTCAGAAAGACTTTTCATCCATAGTTACAAGGTCTGGCAAACATTTTCTTTCGTCGTGAGACATGCATGAGGAATTTTCTATATCAAATAAGTTCCGTATTGCTGGAGAAAGGAAAAGCTTTCCCTTCTGGCGAATTTTATTCTACATAAAGTCTGAGACGGAACTATCTCGTTAGGTATATTAAATACCGGAGTTAGCCCAGAAACACGTTGAAATATGACATTTCTTTGCTCCAAACTTTCTCAGCTTGTGTGGTTGGGAGAGAGAAAATATATACAATAGCTGTGTCTACGAGGCAAGATGGAAAGCAAGGTCATCAGTCTTGTATTGACGTCATAATGCGTTCTGAGTTAGCGTCAGTTCCGTATAATATCCTGATGGGACCGAGTAGGCTGGATTCGTGATTTATTTCTCACATTCCAACATCTTAACCACGTTTTCTTGCGAGGCGGTGGGGGTGGGGGAGGTTCTTCGTTTGAAAGTAAAAGAACTGTGACATAAATTTGGGAATTCCTCTTTTCCTTTGTATATGTGTCTACGTCTGCTTGTATTGTTGTGGTACTTAATCACTAGAATGTAATAAGACCCAGTGTATATAATATTATGATGCTATGTGCCCGGCAAGTAAAAAAAGTAGCCCGAGTCGTAAGGGGGGACACGTGCCCGGGTACCCTCTCCTTGACTACGGCACTGATGCACCAACAATCTAATTCAAGAAGATTACGTCCCGGGGCAAACACCTTACAGGGAAAAAAATTGGTTTCATACTATTCGATAGCGAAATTTCTTAAGTAAAATCTTCAGTCAGAAATACTGAAATGAAATACGATTGAACCTGCCCCTTTTGTTTCTAATGTTCATCTATTTGCTCTGTTTTGTAAACGGACATAGTCACCTAAGTAAAATAGCAACAGAAATCCGTGACACTCAGTGGATGAAGGTTGACGGAACTTAGTGTTAAACTTTCATTGTATATTAATATTTAACATTAATAAAATTAATGGACATAATACCCAGTGCACCATTAGTTACACATACTGCTATAATATATAATAATAAGTTCAAGTTTACTCTGTAAAGCATTATATCTACGTGATATAGCTACAAAAATTTTGCTATTGTACTGTACATGCAAAACCAATACCGTTCCGAAAAAAACAAAACAATAAAATACACTCAAAAATGGCTTGTAATCTATATGGACATTCAAAAAGCATTCGATCGACATGTTTGTTGTAAAAAGATACAACTGTATTTTGAATTAAATAGAGACCGAAACTATATAACTGCAGAGCATATTCATGTTATGGAGCACAACCCTACAAAGGCATGCATAAAATACAGGTTGCCAAATCTATTCTTTCTTTCTACCTACTATCTATCTATCTATGTACTTTTTATATATTCAATATGATGAATTATTATAACAAAAATATTAAATATTGAAATTGTTAACAGTTCTGTAAATCAATAAATCATATGTAAGTTCTTATATTATATTATTTCAACACGTAGCAGCGAAAGTGAACGACTGTGAATTGTGCTAGGTTTTAAAATAGATACAGTAGAAATTGGTGTTTATAATTTTTTATGTTCAGATTCTCTTGCATAGATAAAAAGAAAATAGTTGGATATAGCATTATGTTAGCTTTAAAACAATTTCATATTCTTATCATACTTGCATGTTCAAAGATTTCCACAATATACAGTAAATATAAAGAAAGGTGAATCTATGTCATTGTACTAGTTAAAACAGCTTGGCATTCATATGTCTCTACCAAACCTATTTGTTCGAATTTAAATGTTTTTCTTTCAGTTACTTACGTCTGGGACGACGGTGTCTTTCGTCGGTATAAGCACTCTTTCAGAAAAGAGAAAGACCTGAGAGCTTTTTCTCACAGTAGCGTGCTGAAGGAACCTGGAGAAATCGTGGAGAACCTCAGTCAGTATTATCGACAGCAGGACTCAAACCTGAGTGCCTCCCCAGTGCCAATCAGAAGCCTGCGACCACGCATAACGATTAGCCCACAGACGCTAGAAACGTTTACATTATTCGTTGATTTAAGTGGTATATATATTGCACGTAAAAGTAGTTAGAAAGTGCGCATAGTGCCATTATCCTCAGGCTGAAGATTCATGACAATAATTCTTGTTATTGCAACACTGAAATGGAATAGAGTTATGCGGAAGTGATCCAGATCGTAGCACAAATGAGCATGTATACAAAGACAAATGAATGCTTCTTTCAAGTGCCTTATTTGCATATAGAAGATAAGTATGACCAATCGAACAGTTGGTAAAAAAATATCATTATAGCTCACATTTTATTGTTGTAGGATACTGTTAACAATGAGATACACACGTGCGTCTGAGTAAGTTAGGTATTCTTGAAGAATTTCATCATAATATTGCAAAATTTATTTTGGAATAGAGAAAAGAGATCCTATGACTACTGTTTAATAAAGAGGAATACAGCATTTCAACACTGTTTGATACCATGACAAAAGTTCTTCAACAATCACCATTTTAAAGGGTTTACATCGAAACGTAGGATATTTGACGTAAGGAGGAAATTACGACTTTGTTTCTGAGCAGAGCATGAAACTGTATTTGTAACTGCTTCAGCTGCAATTTTGTGAGAGTGTGTGTG
>JAGDQP010033830.1:8044-20464 GCA_022664845.1 Lepisma saccharinum | reverse complement strand
TCTTCTACACGGACAAGTTGAAAGAGGTATAGGGGTATACAGTGAAAGGATTGCCGTATTTTCACGGTATTTTGGGTAAGATTAAAGTGTAGAATCTGGAAACTATAGTAGTATGGTGGATTAACATTCGGTATTAAGTGGTTTTCTTGCGAGGGGGAGATACACACTAGAATAAGCAGTCACTAGGAAAATACCCTTGTCCTTGTTCACTATGTATAATGCGTTAATTCGGAGTTGATTACTGTACCGGTATTCTAATTAGCTACTTCACCGAATGTAGTTCGAATGTCAGTACTTTCTTAAATTCGGATGCATATAATGCAAAACGTGATGTCCTTACACTCATCACCCTTGAGTTCAACATTCTACTCGTCCGAAATAAGGAAAATAACGTTTGAAGCATATTCAACCAGTATAACAAGTAGCTAATACAGAAAGCTGCTCAGTATTATATTTCTCTCACGACCTGCAAAATCAGTCTGCCCCGTTGTACATAGCAGTATGAAGGCCTCTTACTCATATGAATGCATGTCGTATAGTATAGCCATAGTTGGAACAGTTTTCATTTTATTAACTTCCAGTACGTACCATTTTGTACGAACGAAATTTTTGTGTAAGTAGGCTAACTGGGATGGACTAAGCTGTGACGTTTGCCTTCATGCTCTTGGCGAAATCACATATCCTCTACTACATCCTTGGATTAACTGAACAAAAATCGGTATATTAGGGATTTTGACCGTGCTAATTACAAATTTGACATTTGAAAATTCAAAATGGCTTTATTTTAAAAAACAAAAGGATTACAAATCGGATAGAAAAGAAGCCCGAACAATCTTATACAAAGTTTCTATTCTAATTTTTCTATATTTTTTCTTCTCCCTTTATGGACAGCTGCTTCTTCACTCAACTGAATATGAATAATTGCCGAAACCTTCACCCGAATCATCTCCATCCAAATCATTCTCATACTCGCTATAGTCGTCTGTATCGTTAACCGGATCGTTGTCTCACTGGAACCTCGTCAGCTTCTGATATTGTACATAGGTCTACTGTATAATGATTTCACCCCCTCGCCCCCCGTTAATTCACACACTGCTTATTTATTTATTATTTATATGTAAGAAAATGTGTTCAAAAAACGTTTACGTAGCGTATTTGTTTTTATTTTACTGCAGAAACTTTTTATTACATTTACAATTATTAATTAATATATTATGGACGACAAAAATACGTGTATAAGTTTCAAACGTCAAGCTGGAATCGAACACATGTGATCGTCTGTCTTTTTAAGTTATGCGTCGAACCCTTGAACAGAGAGAGAATCTTCCTCTCAGACACCCATCCAGAAGTTGATTTCGGTGGATATCTGAGATCTATGTGGGATTGAAATGTACATAAAATGTACAAAATTCTGCCAAAAATTATACAAATTTCACAAATTTTGAGGATGGGTCCAGACCTCCAGGACGTTACGTATGAATTTGGACCGAACTTTGTACTTGGGGATTCAACTTGCTTAAATAATGCTAACAAAATGCTTAAATAACGACATTTCAGCTGCCATTTCAAATCTGGGTTATTACCGGACTAGCTGGATTCATGAAGAAAAAGATAGTATACTTTAACAGACAATTCGAAATTTAGCGGAATGCCGTGGGACACGTAACTTGTGTCTCACTTTTCGTTATATTTTATGATAATTTTATTCATTTTTTCAGTATGAACGTTGATTAAAAACGAAATTCTTGGTATGTGATTAAAAACTTTTCGCCATTTCTAATTAAGTACCTTCTAAAGCAGCCTCCAATTCATTTTTTTTTTTCCAAATTCACCTGGATAGCACAATGTTGTTTCACGGCTACGACGCACCACGTTCCGCTGACTAGTTTCATGAATTACTCACACATGAGTACTAAGTTTGACCGAAATGCTCGACCGTTTCTATAAGCGGGATTTAGTAGTCCTAACATTACTATAGCCAACCTACTAGTTCAAAATTCCTAATTAGGAACTTTTTTTTTTCCTTCAAATTTTTGGCCACGTTTTCGACATTCTGACCCACTGTGGAACGGATTCATGTAATATCAGTCTTGAGCTAGAATTTTACGAGAAATACGTTGAATGTCACTTGCAATGATTTTATTTCTGAGGCATATAAGATGTGACAGTACGCGTAGTTGATTCAAAAGGCTTGAAATAATTGCATTTTTAAGACAGCGCAGGACATGAAATCAAAATGCATACTAATGAGTACTGTGTAGATGGTGCTGAGTACTTATTAATATTTTCAATTTCCTGCATTGTAATGCTAACAATTGAAAAAGTATTATTGAATGCAGTGACGTATTGCAGGAGGGGAGGGGGGATCTGGATCCCTTTCCTGAAATTCATTCTTTTTTTATATAGTAAAATTACTATGATTTTTGGCAAAATTATTATTGTCTCGTGGTATCTACCAATTTTGTGACTTGAAATTCCCCGAGTCTTAGTATAGTGGAACATGTAAATACGCAATGGCGTTTTTTTTTTAAATCCCACCACCATCCAGTCCAAGCACCTTGTACATTATTGGTATTTCACGACTGAAAAAATCTTTAAATTAGAGGATTTTAATACACTGAAAAAATCCGGTCAGCAGTGGGAATCCGCCTTGACGGCAGTGCTCTTACCAACTGTGGACAGGCCAACCTAATAAATTTCCCTGAGTTTCCCTCATAAATTATAATTTTCCAGTTCTCTAGATTTATAAAATTTCCTGATTATTCCAGGTTTTCCAGGGTGGTAGACATCATGTGCATTTTACATATTTCACACCCATGCAGACCTGACCCACCTCGAAAGCGCTGGACCTCCCCAAAAACCAACTTCTAGGAACATGCCTTATTGAATTATCCCCCCCCCCCCCAGTTTTACAATCGACCGCTAAGCTTCTAGCCGACGTTGAGTTGAGGCCAAGTCATTTGCATTGCAAAATTTTGACTTGGCCTCAACTTAACACTTGCTCGGTTGATTGTAAAACGGGGTAAGTGTCCGCTTTGGGCTTCAGGAAAAATGGTAACTTTTACTATCACCAATAAGAAATAGTTAATGTGCCAGTAACATTGATTCGAAATGAAATAGTTCTAAAAGCGTGGAAAAACTCCTTGCTTCGTCTTCAAAGTTTACGCTAAATTGAATTGTTTAATATGGAAACGCTTGCCTGGGTGTCATACTGGCACTAGCACTGTGAAGCTGACGGAAACGGGAAATTTTTAGTAGGACTCGCGTGGTCCACGGAATCCGCGTGATTTAGGTAGAGCAGCGTCTGGTTCCAACTCAAGTCAGTAACTGCAATATCTACTAGAGGACTATAAGACAGCTTATTTTTATTTTATAATTATTCAAAATATATTTTTAAGCTGTAGTACGTTTTATACTTTCGATTCAGATTTTACTATAGCACTAAATGTTTCGGAGTGCCATGCTTCGCACTGCATTGTAAGCACTGGCTCTAACTTGGATTTCACTTGTGGAAAGCACCTTGTCAAGGCATTTAGTAAGAGATGAGTTCATTTATCAGGTGCAATTTCCGTTCAAATTCTAATACACCTAATATAAGGATGATACTAAAACCGAAAAGCTAATGTTTAACATGAAGTTACGTACTTGACTGGCAGTTTCTATTAAATTTGCATTCGCACATAGGGCTGTACGAAGACCTTTTGCATTTCGGGATTTCCAGTTTTCTCTGAGAATCGAACCCGAGACTTCTCGATTACAAGTCCGCCAGCTGAACCACTCCTGCACTGGAAAAATAAGACACTCTTACTTTTCTTACTTAAAATAAAAGACACTCTTACTTAAAAAGAGTTCCAAACACTTACTTTCGAGTCAGACATGCAGCTATGTCCTAAGCCCGTCACATGGCTGATGACTATCTTCGGCGCGGTTATGCCATGACGGAAGGTAAAATGTGACCAGACCATTGTCTAGGTACCATACCGGCATTCGTCTATCACTTCCAATCACTATCAATCCCTTCATTTTGTTACAAATATAGCTCTACAATACAAAACGCACTTCTCGTGCGTTACGGGAGAAAAAGTATCAATGTGACATGTAGTATTAAGATACGAACTTTGAAATGTTTGCGTATGTAATTAATGATCATTTCGCTGACGTATGAGAAAATAAGATACTTGTCAGCTATGGTTACGAAAATGGAATGGAAGGAAGTTTTCTCGCTTGTTTTTTTTTTACCTGCACTGAAATTGGATATAAGGCTACTATATTTATTTACTTGTAGCCTTTAGTCAAATCGGACCAGGATAATGGGGAAGAATGTTGAAACTTTGCAAGGTAGTTGCCCGGGTCTAGTTTGTAGGTAGCATCCCGGCACTTGCATGGTGACTGAAAAACCATGCTGTCACGATGGACGGCCGCTGGGATCGTTCCCAGAACCTTCCAAAAATTGATAGCCAAAGCCAACGCTCTACTACTGAGCTACGGCCGCTTGGTCACTGAAGGCGAGAAAGTCCTAAGCACCATAATTGACCGTACACTCAAGATACGTAGAAAATGGTCAATGGGCCCAAGTAACGGTATAAGGGAAATAGTGTATATTAAATATAAAAGCCACGTTTCATATTCTGCTTGACATGTGTTTGTATAATACATCTGAAAAATTTCCTATCGGTCATCTATAAACCTGAGTGTACATGCCACGGAATGACTTGCAAGTAATCAATCACTGCTAGTGTACCAATAATTACATTTTTGAATCCATTTACATGTGCTTTTTACCTTTGAAATCACTGGAATAATCACATACGACAATCCTACACACGCTGTGTACAAAAGCGCAAGTGTGCACTATGAGAAAGTTCAAAATTATTTTTTTTATTTCTAATCTGAGGCTGAGGCCGCCAACTGCATATTCAATACATAAATTGTTTGTTTACAAACAGCACCTATATTATAGGCGGTCACTCCCCCTCTGAAATGTATTTATCCCTGGCTGCAAACTAGAATTCACTATCCCAGGGGGGGGGGGGCATTTCTCCCTCTAACATGTTATAGTTTTCCTTTCGCGAACTTGTAATCTAGTTCTAACAAACTAGTAGTAAAAGAATCCAAACGTAGATGCCTAAAGAGAAAAAAATAAGTTGTGCGTACACAAAGCTTTCACTACTGGTGTTACAGCTAGTATTTCCGAAGTCATATGACAAAATCACTGACCACAGTAAAAGTTGATCACACAATAGAGGAATGCAATGTTCGATTTGCCTGGGGAAATGCCGTGGATTTTCCCTGGTGCGTCAGGATTTCATCCCTGGTTGTTGATCCCCGAATATCACTCCAGACTGGGATAAAATCTTTGTATTTCTACCAAGCCAGGTACTATGTTGAAACGTACCAGCATCCACTAGTCTTCGGATCACCCCTTCGTAATTTACAACAAATAGATCACTGCCGGAAAGTAAACAAATTTCGCCCAGCTGCCTAATTTCAGCCACATGTTTCTCAGTATGAGTTTGAAATTAATATAGTAGATCGAGTTTGAAATTAATATAGATCATCAACTCGCGAGGAATAATCGCAGATTTGAAGAGTGTGGTGTGTGTCGTGGTCGTTTGTAGTTTTTCTCCGAGTTGTAAAGTGATTCCCACGGAGTCTCAGACCTTCAGCGACTGAAAGTTTTATAATAGTAACTTTGAACATGCCTGGTGAATTATAATTGAGTTATAATATACATTGATAAGTTTGGCGGGAAAAAGCTTTACCCTGATGTGGAGAATCACATTTTAGTGTCAAGAGAGTCTAATATCACCAACCTGATAGGTCTACAAGGATTTAATAAGAGACAAAAACAACTTCGTATAAAGATAAAGATGGAAAATGAGGTGAACATTGTAGTTATACATCAACAAGCACCAAATCTATTACTTATTACGACACTTGTTACATTAATGAAAGACTACTTAAAAAAAAAAAAAAAATGAAAAGTGGGTTGCATGTAGAAAATGATACATTTGATTCCATGAAAACTGTTGTTAAAGAAGCAAATGATCCCCCTTTCCCCTGTGATATTTGGTTGCAGTAACTAGAGAGTGGTTTAAAAATAAAATTTAGTTCTACAGATTTCGTGTTTTGAACTTACAATGAATCAGTTTTCTCTACTTACAGCCGTTTCTCTAGTTTAGGAAAGTAACACTTTACGCATAATTACAGGTATAATTGTTCATAGCATGCATGGAGAAACTTACATAGTACGTACAGACGTTCGCCGGAACGATAATGCCCTTTTCTACTAAAAATATTTGTCACTGCTGCTATTTACGTGACAGCATGCAGTACCCGAAATTTGGAAAAGCCAGTTTTGTCTTGTTTTGGAAAATACATTATTTCTCGTTGTATGGATGAAATTATTGTCGAGTCAACATTTGTACTTTAACGTTTGTAAAAGTTAATGCAATACTCACATTCTTGTTATGAGAATTACAATAGATTTTATGAGCATCCAAAAGTGAAGTGGGAGTAATGTGGATACTTTCCTCTAAATGTTTGTAAATTTTAGAGAGAGAGAGAGAAAAATAAAAGCCGAGAGCCGTATAAAAAATAGCACTTGGGTGTTAGACTATAGCCTGGGAAATGATTAGGGCTGTCGCAAGAGTCAAGGAGTTATCTGATCTAGACAACCTGTAGGAACCCTGATAGTTAATTTATGAATTTTATATTCATTTGCACCTCTCAAAAGACTTGTCTCAATAGATTTATTCATGTGTACTTCTGCACTTCTCAGAAGTACTGAAATTAGCTTCGCTAGCGAGAAGAGGCATGGCAGGAAGGTGTAATCTATTCATCACAATGTATTATTCGGAGTGAGGAGCCAGTCTTGCCTTACAAAGAATACAATTCAAAATCTGCCTAGCATATAGTCAAGCGATACGTACCTTCTCTATGAAAATTGTCCTGTATTTCACATTAAGTGTTAACGTTGCATATATTGGACAGAAGGAAGAGTACCAACTATATTTAGGGCTGTTTATTACGTATAAATTCCAGTACATATTATTTCAAAATTTATACATATCCCGAGGATATCAAGTGTTGCCAATCTTTTAGCAAAGGGAGCACTGTGAGTAAATAATTATTCATTGTAGAGAAAACGGAAACAGTTGACAGTAAATTATTTAGTGTTGAATCTCGGAAGATTTTTCTGTATGGGATAGCCGAAGCTGAACGGAAATTTGTATTATCATATTCTCCTACAGAGTACAAGTTGAGTCTTACACACCAAATTATAATATCAAAAGTTTGTCCAAATGATATACCAGTAAGTTAAGAATATCAAGTAGGGGAGAGGAGGGCTCATTTGAACGGGGGACATTTTAGAACAGTAGAGACAAAACGAATTTTTTTTTGTTCAACATTATAAATTGCAATCATGCCACACAGCTGTCATTTGTTTTTCACCATTTGTGTGCGTTACCTGGCGAAGTATGGTACTTGATGTAATTTGTGGGTACCATACATTCATCTCAGAGATTGTAAGTTTCTGGAGAGAATGGAACTGTATCATATCTTTCCATAATAACTTACGAAGTAACTACACTCCTTTACGCATTAAATTGTCCTTGTTGCTTTCTGATAACCCTTCTCCCTCTCATAACAAAATGTGCGTAATTGGACGTACTGGGGCATCTTTGAAAAAAGGGGATAGAGTTGAACACGGTAGCAGCTTATGTTCCTACAGCTAAAACTTATTGTTCAAGAAAAATTAGTTTGCAACATATTAATAACAGTGTAAAAGCATTTCAATTAGACCAACATTTTAAACAAAATTTGTACGAGTTCAGTTTATGCATGACTAATGGTTATGCAATCCAACGAAGCAAGTAAGTTCAACGTTTATTAACAAATGTGTTGTTTATATTCTTTGTATGGCTAGTAAAACTTTAGTTTATAGTTACTTTATTCTGCTTCTGTATTTGTATCTAGAAGCATTTACTAAGAAATTAAATGACCTTATAAATGAATTAAATGTGTTCAAAGCTGCCCCAGCCATTTTCAATCCTATCCCACTCTTGTTCAAATCTACTCCCTGTGGGGCACCTTTGAACGATAGCCTCCCAGTTCTTGTCCTTGCTTTAAGGTGACAATGAAGTACGTCTTTTCTTCGCCGAGCTGTATACATTCCAATACGTTATTTATCTCTGAACAAATTCTCTTGAGTCTTGAGTGTGAGGAAGCAAAATTAAATTTGCCGAACGTGTTCAAAGTTTGCCCCCTCTCCCCTACTTTGCCCTCCCCCCTGGAAAGCCAACCTAATTCGCACACTGCTTAGGCACTAAAGCTATATATTTTATATATTGTATGCGTTATATTTGAAGTATATGCCTAATTAGAGTTGGATTATGAGTCTAATTAATGACTAACATATTCAAATACAATGTACAAGAGACGCAAAGAATGTACTTGTTTCCATTATGTGAATGTCATTCCAGTAAAGCCCAATCATTTTCAGAATTGGGATGACACAACTATGAGAGAGAGAAGGGGGGGGGATATGCAGTCCCAAGTTCCAACGGGTTACTAAATCAAACCAATCATACTAAATCATTCACATTAAGCTACTCCATAAATATCACAACTGGGAGTAAAAGTTCATACTTATACCATAGAACGCATAATAGATCACCCTAACCTAACCTATTATGAGGTCTATGCTTATACCCTTGTCACTTAACTTCTGCCAAATAAAGATGTTACCATTTTTTTATCTTAAACTTGATCAAAACATCATCTAAAAGGGAGAAAGTTAACCTTGCAGGGACGAAAAATAATGTCAGGATGATAAACTTATTTGCCGGGGGGGGGGGGACCCAGGCACCCGCTCCCCCTAATTTGCACACTGGTTGAAAGCGAAAGAATGTCAGCTCAGCGTTAATACTTGGAGTTTGATATTTTATTCTTATACTCTTACACAATATTTAATATAGGACCTTCATAATAACAGAAATGGGTTATCTAGCTTCAATTGAATTCCGATATTGGTGATTATATTATACTTCTGATATACTGCGTTCAATATACGTCAAATCTTACTTTCCCCTTTCAGATACATAGAATACAGAACGTGATGCGAGTAGGGTTGCCAGATGGTGTTTTGTTCCGGGTCCCGATATTCGCTTTCTCGGGACAGCCTTTGTCCCCATTTTTCAGTGTGGGTCACTAGCAGAGGGCATAATTTACTGCACGATATGATTCAATTTTGTCAAATGTAATCGATTCTGAGTTCGTTTAAGGTTAATGTAAGGCAACGATCTCCAACAAAAGATGGCAGCACTACCTCCGTATATGTCTAATGTACTTTTATCGTTGCACGAAATTTCAAAGCTGCTCCTACAAATTCAAACCTAGAGACCATTCGATCAATGCCCATTTTCGTTTTTTTTTTTGTACATTGTTGAAAAAGCTTCACTGTTGTAGGTTTTGATATTCACAACAATCAAGCGATTTCAACATGAAGAAAAACGAAAATAAAGAATCGGCATTGATCGAACTCTTGAATTGGTTAATTAACTTTATTCCCCGAAAGTTTGAATTCTCTAGGCTTGAATTTATAGGAGTACCATTGAAATTTCTTGCAACGAGACATATATGGAGATAGTGCTGCTATGTTTTGTTGGAGATCGTTGCTTTACATTAACCTTAAAGAAAAAACAAACATGTGTGATGCATCCTTTGCAATTTTTTTTAGGAAAAATTATTTGGCGTTTGGAAAAGGAATATGAAAAATACAATCAAGTCCCGATATTTTGTCACTAATCTGCATTCTTGCACGCACATCACACGCTTGACCACATTACATTCTGTACTCTATGTATCCGAAAAAAGAAAACATTTGAAGTACATTCAATGAAACTAATTAGAGATTATTACAGGTACCCTGGTGCTGTGCTAAATTACTGGCAATTTGTGAACAACATGCAGTTCTAGTCACGGTATTTTTTATAAACTGAGTTCCCGTGCAACCAAGTAAAATTTGGATTAGACTCGAGATTATTCTACTTCCCAGATTTTACACTCTAATGTTCTGTCAATTTACGCACTTTGGTTTGTTCCTTAAGGTGAACAAATCCTAAAAATCATGTAATATGTCAGGTCCGAAGAATTAGGGAACAGAAATTCGCATTTTACCAATGTGTTGTGGAGCTTTTTCTTTGTAATAAGATGTAGAGTTAAAACGTAGGAGGAATCTACATTGAGAAAGGAAAGATTTTAGAATGTCCATGCTTCATAGGTTATTTCTATTACAAGTATTACGAGGCCTTCGTCAAGGTTTTGTCAATTTTATATGCATTACTAACGACATACGCTTTCGCATGATTTACATTTGTGTTGACAGGCAGCTATGGCCTTAAGCCAGTTACGTCTTAAAGATTAGTCCCTGTGAGACTATTCTTCCGGGGGTTAGGGAAGGGCAAGTAGCGACCAGAGCCTTAACCTATACCATCCCGGCATTTGCTTATAATAATAATAATAAATTTTATTGTCGTTAAGCTACTGAGGGAAATTAAAAAGGCTCAGTAGTCTACAGAACCAGAATCTGCGCAGCTTTTAAGAACAGATCCGAAATTAGTGACCGGAACAATGAGAACCACTAAATATTAAGTAACTTCAATTCAATTAAAGAAATTTCAGTATCATTGGGATGACGTCCAAAATGTTTTCCCGGTGGGGAGAATTTTGATCCCGTACGAGACTTCTAGAATGCACGTTTGTTTCTAACATAAGTAACCAAGAATGCGTCTAGCATATAAAATCAACTGTGCACGTAATTAAGGTGTCTAAATATATATCCCGTCCTCGTTCTATTCAAGGCAAGGTACGATTTTAAAAGATGTAAAAAAAAAAAAAAAAAAAAACCGTTCGTAAATAAGTTCGTTTCATAAGACCATGCCAGGTCATTTGCTTTCCACGTGTTTTGTAGAAAGCTTTCTTTTAGTATATACGATCAATTTGGAATATAAAGCTCTGGGTTGCAGCTAAGGAATGTAGTTCTTCTTCTTCCATGTAATGTCATTTTCACTTCCTCAGGGGTGTTTTTTGAATGGAGGAAAATGCCACCGAGAAGTCACGCCTTGCGTATTTGGGCAACTATTTGGTCGTTCGCTGCTGCTGTGTGTGAAGGATGAGGTTAATGACTTTCACTCGAGGCCCCTTGTTCCACTTCAATCATTCCTCCATTCCACAAGTGCTATTTTACAGGACTTCGAGTCGAGACAGGATTTTTCCGGAACCATTTCATCGTGTGAAATTCTTGGTAACTTAGTGAAAAGAAAAAGCATTCAAGATAGTTCCTGCATACGTTAATAGCTGAAAAGATCAATTCTGTTTTAAGTGAGCAAACCTTCAAATTAAATTAACTGTAGGTAACTGCTGAAATGAATGGGTTCTTTAGGACCTGCTAAGCCGCAAGTGTAGTTACTGACATTTTCTGGTATGGATGCCAAGACGTCCTAATAATAAGCATGAATCGAACAGACTTGATGTGTTACTTTTATACATACATTTCAATGAGTACGACAGGATGGTAATTCATTTTCAGTAACCTTACCTGAGAAGAAGATAAACACAGAAAAAATGGTTGATGTCCTTAGCAAGAATCAAGCCCCGGTTTCCCGAATGTCGGGCGCAGCTCTACTTAAATATCAATTATACCAACTGTTGCTATACAGTGGTACTTAGACCTACAAGACTGATCCATTCCTGAAAGTTACTCGCGTCACGAAAACCTCTAATTCCGAATCAAATTTCCTTATATAAAATATGTAGATCCCATAAATTTGTTCCAAATCATCGAAATATTAATGTAAAAAATCAATTCTCAACCGCATTTCATGTAGAATAAAAGTAGTGTGAACACTTGACAAATATCGCTAGTTGCCTCCCCCCCCCCCCTTTCACCACAAGCAATATTTTCGCCACAGTATCCCTACGCGTAGGGATACATTCCTACGTCAAAGAGAACGAGGTGTCCGTTTTCCGCTTTGTAAAGGTAACAATGCATACTTGTTCAGGGCGCGCGTGTTCGTATGTTGAATATGTTTCGAAGTTCTTCTAATAGGTTAAATTCTCGTTAGTCGAATATTAGCTCCCAAGTTTTTAGCTAATATCTTTTTGGTAACTTGGATTACTAAGGAGTTGAGGTACCACTACATTTTCCACTAGATATTCTTTGGTTGATACATTTAGTTCCAAACAGAGTAAAGTCAAGACTAAGTTCTACGTAGGAACCAAAGAATAGGATTATCTTAAGCTTAATAGAATTGCAGGAATAGCCAAACTAGGTAACATGATGAGGTAACAAACTTGTATAATTGGTTTCGAATGATTCAAACGCTGATGAAATGTTCACAGCTTTTGTTTTTCTTT
>JAGDQP010033829.1:0-20465 GCA_022664845.1 Lepisma saccharinum | reverse complement strand
ACTATGCATACAGTAAGCGAGCGAGCTAACTCCTTTGCCATCCCTGGATCTGCTCTTTGCTATTAATCTCAGTTTAAGTTACTGTAGTTTCATAAGCTGTCGTGACGTGACCCCGTTTGACAGCATATGCGATTTTTTTCGAATACTGAAAATGCATTTATACTTTCTGTGTAGTTTTAATAACGCAGTAATTTTAACGCGATAAGTAACGTAAAGAAATTATCAAATGCTATACTATTCCTTCCTGACAAATGTTTTGAACATTACGATTCCAAGAACTCTTCTTCTTTTATACATTTAAAAAAAAGAATAGCCCTATAGAAAGGGATAACAAATCATAAAGTAGGTCTAATTAAACGTAAAAGGAGAAGGGGTGGGTGTAATAAAAAGTCTAACATGACGACTAATATAACCCACCATCGCTTTCTAACTAGGGCTGCCAGCTAATGTTGAATCTGGGACACAATGGAAAATAACGATTATGTAGAGACTTCGGGGTTGAAGCCCCGGACTGAGCGGCTGTGGTAGAAAGTTGGCTAAGTATCGGGAGGTTGTGGGTTCAATCAGAGCGGCCGACCATCTTGACAGACAGGTTTATCCAGGTTATTTTCCTGTCTTACCAGGCAAATGACGGAATGATACCTTCAACCTAGGCCCTAGCCGACACCTTCCCGCAGTTTTTCCCCCTTCGCTATCCCAGCCTGAGCCTTTGACGTCTAAAGGTTATCAATATAAAATTCAAATTCGAAGCCGTGAAGGTATGAATTTACGATGTTTGTAACATTAAAACCAAATATGAAATATTGATTCAATTAAATATTTACGTAAGTTTAAGGCAGGAAATACAGGAAAATATTCTCAATTCGTTTACTGTTGAGAATAGCAAATCAACTTTTTTTTTGGAAGATAACACTAGATGCTTATTTCTTGAAAGGAAATTAATTTTCTTACATGCCAAAAAAGAAAACCATTAAAAGATTCAGAATTGTGATTCTGTTAATGTTAGGTGTTCTCCCTGAATTTTCCTGAGCAAGGGGAAAACGATGCTGCTTGTTATTGCCTTCCATTGGAAGTTGATGACGGATGAAGGACGGAATCTACAGGTCAAAGTGGGTACCGAACCACTTGTCCCCCCACCGGCTATCGAACCAGGGACTCTTTGATTATAAGGCAGTGAACATTACCACTCACTCACATAAATATATTATTGTCATTCTTTCACTTTAAACTCATTATGTCAGTTTCATATATATATGACAGAGCGCGACTCACGGGGTAAAGAAAGTGGTAATGCATATGGACTTTGCCATATAAAGCAACAAAAGCATGACTGCTACGGGCAAAAAAAATGTACCGCCGTTTTCTGTGACTAGTTTTGTCACAGAAAAAAAGAACTCACCAGCAACCCCCAACCCCACCCACAATGGATGACAAAAAACAAAGTTTTACATCTATCTATAAACCATGGAACCATTCATTTGAGCAAAATCCAAACAGAAGAAGATGTCCTGTTATCTTTGATGTTCTGTTATTGCTTACTGGTGGTGTGTGTTTTCGTAATCTGAGGCGAGGGAGAATGTGGCTTCGGAGCTAGATCCTATTTTCCTCGAAAGTTAGGAATAGGCAATCGCTCACTGCGATGTTAAACTATTAAAGTCCACAAAGACTAAAATGTTAAAATAATGATTTTGTTTTGATAGATTGGAGCGCTAGAACATGTTACCTCATATTTTCCAAGGAGGGGGAAAAACTATATCCCTGGTTGGGATGATATTCACAGTCAACAAGCGTGGATGAAAACGGCACGTACCAGGAATACCACCCCATCCCCCAGGCAAATCGAACACTGCAATGGGCATAATGCACGTGGCAAGCATACCGCATATAACGCTTATTTTAAATCTATCGAATATAGACTCGATGTTGGCATATTGGGCTTAAAATGCACCGCATATGTTCTCAATGTAACAACTGACTACTTTCTATGAAATTGAGTGTACATGCCAACGTGTATTGGAATGTGAAAATATCAGTTACACGTACAATGTTGGACGTAACAGAGTACACGCAGTTCGTAATAGAGAATATATTTAAGCAAAATAATAGCAAACTTCATTTAGACGAACACTTTGATTATTCCGCTTTATAGTTACCCGGAAACTTCCAAAACTTTTATCCGAATAATCACGACTCGATACATCAATACATCACTTACAAAATTGAAATAATATGTTTTTTTTTAAAGCGACGTAGGAGATTCCACGTGGTAGAATTCAGAGGGAAAATTCCACTTGAGAGTTTTCAGCTTGCAGAAATTTTGCTTAACTCTAAAATAACTTTCGTGATATGTTATTTTCATAAATTCTACTGTTTAGGAAGAATCACAGGTAATTAAAATGTAGAGAACTGTCAAACTGCAAAGCTTACAACATGTTTTTCATTCCAAGTGATTTACACTTAAGCAGAATATCTAACACATTGAAAACTGGTCCCACCTTCTATTTTAAGGTTTTCAAGTTGACTTGTTTTTTATTAATTCAATGAACGAGATTGCGTTTTCAAAGATAAATCCTAGAGTTTTGCATTCTGTCTATGAAAATACACGTTTAATTTTAGTGCAATGAATCTAATAGTCTCAGAGAAAGAAGTTGCTGACGTGATATTGGTCAGATCAAAATTGAGATAAAGTACCGGTACATTAATACGAAATATCAAAAAATTCACTTAAAAGATATGAAGATTTTAATGTAGATTCCAACTAAGTGAAATATTAAACTTATTTTGAATTGAAATTTTCAACTGACTCTCCCAAGAAAATTTCTAGTATGCAACTGGTTTCTCAAATTTCATTAATCAATTCTGAATATCCACTTGCCATCTCATTATTTGTTTCATAGCTGTAAGTCAAAGAGTATCTGAGGTATGTAAGTGGAACGGAATTTATTTGAGTATACTTATTACCTTTGTTCTTCTCATAACAAGTGGGGAAGATGATGTTGGAAAGTAGTCGGCCAGGGCCTAGCTAGGAGAGGCTATGGGGGGGGGGGGGGGATAAGTTAAAAATCACACTGCATATGCGCAATGCAATGTATGGCATCCTTCTGCAATAAAATAATCTTGTTTGGAAACAGCATGAATTCATAAGATGTAGCGGGTGGGGAGGAAAAACGTCCACAACTTATCTCACGTGCCCCATGAATAAAACACCCAGTCAACGATGGCCATTAAAACATACACACTCGAAGATCTGAACGGCACCCAGTTTGTGTTGGTTAGCGCTGCGTAATGTACTGATAAATAAAATGAAATGAATGTAAAATAGTTGAACAGGAAAATTTGGAGCTGCTTCTTCTACAGCCTCCTTCTGACAGTAAGACAGATACTGTAAAACATTTTGTTAAGGAAGAATGTGGCTGAAGTTGGGTTTACAAGTATCCAATGAAGATAGTAAATGCGTAGGGAGTGAAGAGTAAGCCAGGATCTGGTTGCCCGAGGAAGAAATTGGACAGAACTGGGAACCGAGTCATGCAAAGGACCCTGCACACCAAAGTCATCTTCAGCTACAGACAACTGGGGAAGAAATTCAGACACTGTCACAAAACGACGAAGAAGGTAGTGCAAGATATCGGATACATAGAAAGGAAACAGAAAATTGGCCCTGAAGTCAAGCCTGAAGAAAAGAAGCAGCAGCGAAAACGACTGTCAAATTTGTTTAAGGGAACCAAAGATGCTCTATTTCATCTGGATGTTTATTTGGACAAACTCACCTAGGTAGGAAGCTATTGCTTCTTCCTTTCACCACATCCGATCAAATATTTTGTGAAGAAGGAAGAAGCAGCATCGCCAGCCAAAAGTTCACATTAAAAGGCCAAATTCGTAGAGAAAGCGGCGGTGTCGTTATGCACTGTACCAAAAAGACATCCAGAACCATTTTTGCAAGAGTTCCGGCGAGGGTTGAACGCTGAAACGAACATCAGGGAATGCATTGCACCTGTATATTCAACAGCTCTATCCTGATAACCAAGGTTACATCTTTGGACCCCATCTCGCAGCAGTTCATTGCGCAGTGGCAACTTTCACAAAATGCTGGAATTGAGTATGACTTTCGTCGCGAGAAAGGACAACTCTCCAAACCCATCAAAGTTGCGCCCAACTGAACACTTCTGGGCTTACCAGAAACGAAAAGTGCACGAATACACTTTTACTTTGACCCACTTTTACTTCAGAGAATTTCGGAGAATCCTCCACCTCCTTTGGATTCTCCGAATGTATTGTGCCAATATCCTTCTTGTTTGTGGAAAATAATCATCGGAACAAAATGGTTAGTATAAGTAAGAATTAGGACAAGATGGCTGGAATTTTAGGCAATAGATTGTAAATCTAGATTGTAAATGGAATTGTTGTTTCTCTTGTTAGGTGGGGTCTTATAGCCAATAATTATGATTCTAGGTTGGAAGT
The DNA here is from genome assembly GCA_022664845.1 of Lepisma saccharinum. NCBI lineage: Eukaryota > Metazoa > Arthropoda > Insecta > Zygentoma > Lepismatidae > Lepisma > Lepisma saccharinum. Next base: position 16,007 of record JAGDQP010033829.1, on the reverse strand, counting down.
CTAGGGAAATGTGGAATAGGAGCATTAAGACCTAAAAACTTTTCTTGATAAGTGACTTTGAAGGTCACTATTTTGCTGTTAACTTAAGGCCTTATTTTAATTGCTTGAACATAAAATTAACGGAGATATTAAAAGGCCTATTAAGGTAATAGAAATAGTTGTTAGTCTGATTATTTCTTGTCATTTTGATTGGGTTATTTTTGTTCATGTTTGGATTGTATGCGTTAAAGTGAATGCGGAGTACGCAATGCGTAAATAATAATATAAAGTAATTAGAGCTATTGCGATTATGATTAGGAGGAGGCCAATAAATAGTATTTGAGTTACTTTTGTAATGATAATTCATTTTGGTAGAAAGCCTAAGAATGGAGAAAGACTGCCTAATGAAAGGGTTCTAGTAAAAATCACAGTTTTGTAATTGGGTTAATTTTGTACTAAAGACTTGATTTAGGTAGTAAATTTTGGTAATTGAAAAGAGTGAGGTGATTGCGACGATAAGGGTAGTGTATAGAATGAAGTATAAAAATCATCTTGTGTTATGACATAAGATTGCTATAAGGAATCAGCCTATATGAGCGATATAGGATAAGGCTATAATTTTTCGTAGTGAACTTTGATTGAGTTCTCCAATGGCCCCAATTTTTACTGATGAGAGGATGAACAAGAATATAGTACTATGGATAATTGTTGTGTGTGTGTTATAAGTGTAAGGGGGGCTAGTTTTTGTCATCTTATCAATGACAGTTTATCCAGTTTATTCCTTCTATTACTTCTACTAGTCAGAAATGTAGGGGGGCTTCTCCTAATTTGAGAGCTAGAGAGGTTGTTATAATTATGTTACCAATATTTGTTAGTAAATGGCTATGGAATGATAATATCACGACGGCTAGAATTATTGAGGCTAAGGCTTGCACTAGGAAATATTTTAGCGCAGATTCGTTGATTGTTGGTTTTTGAGATTAGGGGGATAAAGGATTGAAGGTTAATTTCTAATCCTATTCAAGCTTCATACCATGAGGTTGATGATACAGAGACTAGTGATCCTATAATCGAGTGTAAACATTAATATTTTAGGATTGGTGAGCATTAGAAAGAGGAAGGTTAACTTGAAACCTTCATTGGCGGGGTATGAGCCCATTAGCCTTATTAGCTTATCTTTCTATTATACTTTAATGTTGGGTGTGTGTTAACTTTTGGTGTTGAAGGAGAAAGTTTAATTCTTTCAGGTATAAGCGAGTTAGTAATGAAAGTATATGTTTATACATTATTTATCCTATCACGATAATCCTTTATTCAGGCATTTCATTTATTTTTTATAAAAAAATAAAAAGTTATTTGATTAAAGGGATTAATAAGGATTTAGGGTTTGTGTAATAAAAATAGGATATAGTTGTCAAAAGTACAATAAGGATTGCAGAGTATACTATATCTTAATTAATAGCTATATTACCGGCTAGATAAATAAATAATGTACATACGATTCAATTACTTGATAGTATTTACAGCATATGCTTATGGAGGTTTTAAATATATATTTTAGGATACAACAACGAAAAAAAATTGTATCCTGAAATGTATATGTGCGCGGAGCGCAGGTGAGCTGTTGTTCGGGGGGCTTGTGGCGATTATATTATTCTAATTTTTGTTGTTACCGGGAAATAGTCTTTATGCTTTTAATGCATATAACTTTATAATTTATAAGTAAAGTTTTATTCTGGCTTGTTTTTCTTTTTTGTGGTTTTTGTACATGTATTATTTTGAGTAAGATTGAGTTAATAGTGCTTTGTTTTTAAGGATTAAAGTATGCAGGAATGATTTATCAGTGCATGATTTTATTTATTTAATGTAAGTTTGAGGTAGGTAATTGTAATAAGTTCCGGTAAAATTCGTGCCAACTGCCGCGGTTAGACGGGGGAGCAAAGGGAAAAGATAATGATCGTTGTAGTTAAAATTTTGTTTAATGAGAATTAATATAATTATTTTGGTAGATGAAATTATTATGCTTGTTTATGTTCTTTTTATTGAGGCTATGAAAGTGTTAATATAAACTAGGATTAGATACCCTATTATAAACATTGTAAAGTTAGTGATGAAAATTGCGGTTATAATAGTTATGTTCTTGAAACCCAAAGAATTTGGCGGTATTTTAGTGTATTCAGAGGAACTTGTCCCGTGGTCGATAGTCCACGTTATAATCTTACTTATTATTGTACGCAGTTTGTATGCCGCCGTCGTTGAGGAAATTTGAAGGTGATTTTCATTATTTTAATTAAAGATAAAATCAGGTCAAGGTGCAGCGGATTGATAAGTGGAGATGATTTACAATAATTTGATTATAACGAATTTTTATTGAAAGATATGATGAATATGGATTTGAATGTAATTTTGAGTTATATTACTCTGTTGAGTAGAGCTCTAAAATATGTATGCATTGCCCGTCGCTCTCATTTTTTAGGTGAGGTATGTCGTAACATAGTAGGCGTATTGCAAAATGTGCTTAGTTTGATCAAAGTTGAGCTTGTTAGTTTAGCTACTCGTTTACACGGAGGAGGTTTCTGTGTGATTCAGATTACTTTGATGATTAGGTAAATTATTACTAATGTTGATTGAATCGTTTGTTTCTGTTAAGTGAAATAATATAAGGATTAAATTAGTTTGGTAGTTTTTATTAATTAAATTGTTTTAAGTGATAGTGAATGAGTACTGTGTGGGAAGTGGTTGTTTAAATATTTGAAAGTTATTTTTGTTTAAGAAAGCTTATAGAACTGTACCTTTTGTATCAGGGAGTATTTAAGACTGAAGTAGTATTGTTTTGTCCCGAAGCAAATTAAAAGTTAAGATAAATATGAGATGTGTTGATTGTGAACTGCTTTTTAATATTATTTTGGTAGTGAAAGGTTATTCGATTTTTGTGATATGTGGTTGAATAGGAATTAACGTTTAATGTAGCAACCAAGGGTATAATATATAGTTTTTAATTACTTACTTTTTGGTTAATTAAGATCGGGTGGATTTGCACTTGATTGGGTATTTTTCTATAATTATGTAATAAGTTAATTTATCATTGTGGGCTTAGAAATAACTCTCAATTATGATTTTGTTATAATTTATTTAATGATTTTATAATATTTTAGTATTTCGGTTTGGGTCATATATTACTGTTCTATTATTAATGATTTTTTGAATAAGAAATTATGATGCTATTAGTATATGTTTTAGATTGAGTTAGAGGAACTCGGCAAATAAATTTCCCTCCTGTTTATAAAAAAACATGGCCTTTTGATAAAAATATAAGGTCTGGTCTGCCCAATGAATTTTGTTTTGAATGGCCGCGGTATCTTGACAGTGCAAAGGTAGCATAATCATTAGTCTTTTAATTGTTGGCTTGTATGAATGGCTGGGTGAGGAAGTGACTGTCTTTTTTTAATATAGTGTAATGTTACTTTTGAGTAAAAAGGCTTAAATGACTATGCAGGACGATGAGACCCTATAGATCTTTACATATATTTTTATTTTTGTACTTAAAATTATGTATTGAGCTGGGGCGGCTGGAAAAATATAAACTTTTCTTAAATTATTTCATTTATAGGTGTTGTTTATTTGATCCATTTTTTGTGATTAAAAGATTAAGTTACTATAGGGATAACAGCGTAATCTCTCTTGACAGCTCTTATCGACAGGGGTGTTTGCGACATCGATGGTGGATTAAGATTTACTTAGGTGTAGGTGCTCAAAGGAAAAGTGTGTTCGACCTTTAAATTCTTACATGATCTGAGTTCAGATCGCCACCACCATGCTTTTCTTGGGTGTTGTGGAGCCTTGATGTTTCTATTGCTGGTTTTGTCTTTTGCTTTCTGTTTGGAAATGATAGCACCACGATTCAATACCTGTAACAAGCCTCAAGAGAAGAGTGTCATCCTCACGAGAACGCAAAAGATGCTGCAATGACAACCCCATCCGAAAGCTCTTATTTTCCTCTGAGAGGTTCTTTGGCACCCATTGTGCACTCAGTTTTCTGTATTGGAGGTTTCTTTGATGACAGTCTGCACTGAACCATAATTCACATCAATATTTTTCTAATGGCATTCATCTTCACGCGCCTATTTTCGCGGCTGATCTGGTCAACTCGTTGGATCAGGTCATCTGTGATGATGCTGTGCTATTGACCAGACCACTAATCATCTTGTAGTGATTCCCGTCCTTCTCGAAAATGCTCGTGCCAGTCGTGCACACGGATCAGTGACAGAGCATGTTCTCCATACACTGCAGTCATTCGTCGATGCACTTCGCGAACAGCAACATTCTCGGCCCCACGTTGCTTCTCCTCACTGGCAAACATCACATCATATTGTGGGTAATTGAAACGAAAAGGACTTCAAAACGAAACAAATCAGCACTTCTTCATAATGATAGTCATCTTCATACAAGATGCAATTCGATGTCCATAACTCCGTGTCTTCCGTTTTCATTTGATCCACCGTTATACGTAACATGCATGTTCCACCAGGAGTTGAAAATTTCCTGATCATCCTCTGAACTACTTCCAACAGGCCATAGTAGTCTATATCTGCAATACGTGGCATGTTGACAAGTATGATCAGATGCATTCTCCTATGGTATGAAAAGGAAGACTATCAGATGAACCCCAAGTTATTCTTCTGTGTGCTCGACATTGCCTTCGTGTTCAATCTGTTATCAAAGAAAGACACAAGTCGTTTGAAAACTTAAGGAACTTACTTGCGAGGTGGTTGAATTTGGAAGGGTAACTGAACCAGGTCTGTCGAAGAGCCCACCTCAACAGTAGTATCAGAAAAGCGGGCAAGATTTGCTTCGCAGATGCAGCTGAACACTTGGTGGAATAGCTTCTGAACAGAGGCAGGTATAACATTTGTTCTGTCATGCGAGAAAATAGTCTAGACAAGATTTCGGTGCGGTGCATGTGAAATAACTGTCTGCTCTAGAAAAGAATGCTAGCGGGAAATACACCTGAGGCAAAATTTGGCGCCGTTTCATTTTCTCCTTAATAACTGTTTTCTTTTGATTCATTTATTGGGTTGTAAAGGGATGTAGGGAATTTATTTTGTGTGCAGCAACGTATTTTTGATGGCTTCGTTTTCATGATTATTGCATTAATAGGACTTCCAAGGGGTCTGAAATTCAGAAGAAAAAATTTTTTGTGGGCAATTTCCCATTCCGCCCTCATTCGTCATATCCCCATGCGATTACTACAATTGGAATGCCTATGCTAATACGAACAAAAGGAGGTTTCAGTCCAGTGCTTTAATTCTGGTAGCAGCTATGGGTAATTTCATGAATGTCTACAATTCCGGAGTTGAATGGGTTGATTGATTTTTCGTGACGTTTACTGTTCTTAACTATTCGACGGGGCGTTTATAAGCTAGGCTTAAGGGAGTCAGGACATAGTAAAAAAAATTGGCTTCGATGCTACGTGACCGAAATACGGTCCTACAGTTTCAGACACCGCTGAAAATGATTTGATTGTAAAGTATGTCTTGGGGTAATTGTATATATAATGCGAATTTCTTCGTCGTATCAACGAATGACAAGCCCTTCGAAGCCATGTATACCATTCAAAATACAACTATGTCTTTGTGTATGGAAAAAAGTGACTGATATACATTGTTGTGGAAAACGTTATTACTTCTGGTAATTCTTGATAATCATTGAATTCGGTTCTTCTCGATTGCGTGAATGCAGTGTTTACCGATCCACCGTAGTTCATAAGTAAAGCGTTGGAATAACATTCGGGATGTCGTAGGTTGGATCCGGACCATCCTCGCTGAAGTTTTCCAGCATTTTTCCTCAGCTAACTCGTAAATTCTGTTTTCTTTCAATTTTAACTTGTCATTGCTTGTAATACAAATAGGAATTATCCTGTTCGGACTGTTTGAAAAAAATACATTCACATAACAAGTAAGTAACATATCTAGAAGAATTTTTCGAAATTTGTACTTGGTTTTGACTTGAAGGATGTCAGTCCTGGTTATTCGGAGTTTTTATTTCACGAAATTCTTCATATCTTGATTAGTGACAAACCTACTTTTACTCTCTGTATTATATTGTAACCATGGATGTTGTTGATTTCTTTAGCCGTTATTAACTTTTCGTTGCAATTTTTTCCCTCTGTGTGACTTAAACTGATGAGAGAATACCCTCACTATATTAGTGATCATTAGGAATATACGTCCGAACTCTTCGAATTTTTCATGTGTTCTACTTGAATTTAATTGATATTTCTCGTGTTTTTTATTACCTGTATTAATTTAAAGATATTTAAACTATTCATTTTCGTTTGAAAAGTTTTGTTGATATATTTTACAATTATCGTGGTAAATCTCTTAATTATTACTTTCAGGATTGTAGCAAGTCGCTTAAATTGGATTGCCACATTAAGTACAAAAACGAAAGGGATGAAAATTCGGGTCAAGTATCATGTGATGTTGCCTCTAGTATCATGTCACAATTAATAAATTTGCTCTCGTCAGACACAGGAAGTAGAGCACAAAATTCAACGCGTGATAATTTAAAAGTTGAAAGCTGTAGTGATATTAAACAAAAAAACATCGAGACTAGAAATGAACTTTTCCCTTTTGTAATACTTCCAAATAATAGCAAGGCATCCGAAGAGAGAAATGAACCATCCAGTTTTGAAAATGTTTCCAGAAGGACTGGGACGAAATCAGAAGAAGATATAAGGAATTTGGAAGGAACTACATCTGAATTAGCATGTCTAAGTCTCAGTAAGTGCATTATAACAGAAAATAATGAAGACAATCAAATTTCTTGGAGGAAGCTTTCAAGATCCTCTAATTTAAAACAACACGAACTAACCAAAAGAAACGAGAGATATTTTGATTGCACAATCTGTGGGGAAAAAAATGACAAATAAATCTAAGTTAAATCACATGAGAATCCACACAGGCGAGAGGCCTTTTGACTGTACGATCTGTGGAAAGAAATTTACACGGGAAGGTCATTTGAATGCTCACATGAAAATCCACATAGGCAAGAGGCCTTTTGACTGTACGTTCTGTGGAAAGAAATTTACCGACAAATGTAGTTTGAAACCTCACATGAGAATCCACACAGGCGAGAGACCTTTTAGCTGTACGGTATGTGGAAAGAAATTTACCGACAAATGTAGTTTGAAACCTCACATGAGAATCCACACAGGCGAGAGGCCCTTTGACTGTACGATCTGTGGAAACAAGTTCAACCAGGAAAGTACTTTAAGGACTCACATGAGAATCCACACAGGCGAGAGGCCTTTTGACTATACGATCTGTGGAAAGAAATTTAGGTACAAACGTAATTTGGAACTTCACATGAGAATCCACACAGACGAGAGGCCTTTTGATTGTACGATATGTATAAAGAAATTTACCCAAAAAAGTTATTTGAAAACTCACATGAGAATCCACACAGGCGAGAGGACTTTTGAGTGTACGATTTGTGGAAAGGAATTTACCCAGGAAGGTCATTTGAGTACTCACATGAGAATCCATACAGGCGAGAGGCCTTTTGACTGTACGATTTGTGGAAAAAAATTTACCCAAAAAAGTGATTTGAAATGTCACATGAGAATCCACACAGGCGAGAAGCCTTTTAACTGTACGATCTGTGGAAAGAAATTTACCCGAAAAGGTCATTTGAAACGTCACATGATAATCCACACAAGCGAGAGGCCTCTTGACTGAACGGTGTGTGGAAAGAAATTTACCCAGAAAGGTAAATAGTTCACATGAGAATCCACACAGGCTAGACGTCTTTTGACGCTATGATCTGTGGACCGAAATTTACCCAGAAACAAGATTTGAGAAATCATATGAGAAGCCCCTTGACACTACGATTAATGGAGAGAAATTTCCACGGAACAAAAGTTTCGGAAATCACATTAGAACGCACAGGAGAAAGACCTGTTATCTGTACAATCGGTGGAAAGAAATTTGGTGCACGATCAAAATTTCAATAGAACCATGAAAATCTAGAAAGACCAGAAGCCTTTTCACTGTACAGACACAAGAACTGAGCTGGTTGGGTCCCTCTAGATAACGCTCCAGTGAGCGAGTACCCAACTATGGTACATATGACTCAGCATGATGTTCTTAAGGGACTATGTTAAAGCATTGGAATGGTATTGGCGGTTTTTATCTACTCAAAACTTTTTTCGCTAGGTATGAAATAGAGAAAGGAAAGCTCGAGTAAGATTTGTCTGATGGAGAGGAAGAGCGGCGATGCAGGCTAAAATCCTTAAGTCTGTAATACAGTGTTAAAACCTCAATCCCAAGTGGTTAGTGCAGCAGGTAAAACACCACAAACGCAATGGGTGGAGAAGAAACCGCTGTTGAAGATCGTTGTTAATATGTATGTTAAGGAAAGTATGTGAGTAAATTAACATGATTACTATATGATTTATCCGCAGGAATTGTGTTGTCTGATGCGTGTGTACTATGTATATATATATATATGAAAATAAAATATGTAACTAATAAAATGTCTATGTAGAATAGAAATGAAAATGCCTTATTTCATTGTAAAGATATCTATAGTTTAAAATATGAACATTAAAAATAATGAATAGATATTAAAATAGTAAAAGTAAAGAATTGAGCTGCTGTTACAAAATTGTCAAAAGTGGTTATTCATTTGCATGAATCGATTCGTAAGCCCTTGTTTTTGTTTTCGATAGGATTTTGTTTCAAAATGGGGAGTGGTCGATTATACTCTTAATAGACAAATTCATGTTTATTTTAAAGTTTGTAAATAAACCCCGTTGGTAGCAAGTTTATTGGCGAGAAGCAAGAAAGCAGGTTCACGTTTTCTTGTAGCTCATAAAATATTATTCTTTCTTAATTCTGTGTATTCACAGACCAAACCACAGGTGCATGGATTAAGCAATTGTAATTGAAGAGTATCTATCATGATAAGAATGCAATGACAAGAAGAATGTGTTTCAACTGCATGTGTTTCCAAATTAAAAAAAGACAATATTAATCAGCGAGTATCAGCTTACATACACCTCAGGTGAATTTCAGTGAACATCGACAAAATTTAAGAACAACCGAAGTACAACCAACACCCATTTAAGTCTCCTTGGCAGAAATTTGTTGGTTCTTTTCCCAATTCGCTAAAATAAGAACTACTCTGATTGGCTCTGATAATTTATCCATAAGCAACATTCTGACTTTAGCTATTCATTTTGCTAATAGTTTTGGTTACGTATAAAATTTACATCATTTTACTATCTGTTACCACTTTCTATATATTGTTCAATTTATTAACAAATAAGCATTCGGACATCTCAACTATGACGACATCTGGCTCACGACAAATGGAAGGCGCAATGGCAAGCAACATACTAACAGGTCACACCGGTTTACCTGGTCATACTTGGCCCTCATCTATCAACTATAACAGAAAGGAGGAAAATCATCTATCGATCACTATTTCAAGAACTCATCGATCACGTTGATGGTCTCCAAAACAAAACAAAACGCTGCACAATCTTAGTGAATCCTCAAGCGACAACGAAGAAGCGCACATGGAACACTGAAATCAAAATGATACAAACAAACCTCAGATCTATAATTTCCTACTATCAAACTTCGACACCAGATTTCAAAACAACAAGCAGATATTCTTTCAGCTGACTAAGTACATACTTCGAACAGCAATAGCTCAAATCATACCAACTAGGAACGGCTACATTATGAATTCTCCAGATCCGAATCTGATGAAAACTATTAGGGACAAGTGCTCCTTTGAAATATTAAAAAAAAAAAAACACTAAGATCACACCTTGGCAAACGTGTACCGAAACAAATGCCAGCTCTTTCCGTGGTAATCCATAGCGTCCTACCATCATACACAGATGATGAGATACAGAATGAACTACAACAAGAATGGTATTCTATCATCAAATGTATCCGCATCATGTGCAAAGGATGTCCAACCTACATGGTAAGGGTACTAACAAAATCTCAAGAGACAATCGACGATTTACTAATGGGGCTATGTTATACCGGCAAACAACTCAATCACAACGACCCATACGTTACGAGAGGTGCCAAACGTACAATGAACACGACAGATAAATGTACGAAATAACCGAAATGTGGGTTCTGCAGTGGGCCACAGAATAGAATGTACAAACCTACAACAACAACCGAAATGCTCACAGTGCAATGAAGCACACCCAACTAACAGCTACAAGTGTAAGGCAAAACCAGCACCTGAAGAACAAAAACCACATCTTGTAGTTCCAGTAAAAACACAGGAAGAACATATTAAACAACATCCACATCAGGTCAACCCACTTCAATATATCAACCAGTGACAATAGAGCAAATGCTTGGCTTCATGAGAACACAAAATATTCATCCGTTTTTAAAACCTCATATACTGCCACACGTATAATTACGCAGATAAATCCATATTCCCAATCAACTTCAATGCTACATACTCTGGTCCATATGCTTTCATGCATCACATTATGAAATCCAAGTATCAAACAAAACAAAACCCAAGTACCAAACAAAACGGCAATAACATTGTATATTACTTCGCAGTGACTATTGCTTTATTCATGAATATCAGATCAGTAACTAAAAACAAAATACTATTTGATCAACTCCTATTGGATGAAAACATTAATACCTTCCTGCTGAATGAAACTAACTGAACACCAAGCTGGCGAACTTCACTATCAACGACTAACTCCTAAGACTCACAAATCTAATAACCAAAAACTACAACTCACTCAATCCTATTCGACTTGGAAAAGACATTCGATAGGGTGTGGCACAATGAACTCGCATTAAACATCATATCGCGTTAAACTGCCCAGCCCAATCAGAGAAATATACGACTTTCAGTTTTTCACGTTAGCAAACATCTTACATCACATAGAGAAACTACGATTAAAATATACAAGCACAAGATATCAAAAGGATCACCCACTTCTAGTGGATACTATCCAGACCGACGTCGGCTTTAATCTAAGACAGATTTTCATCGAAACACCACTTTCATTACGAAGCACAATATACAAAAACGAACTAACCGATCAACACGAGGACTATGCAGTGGCTAACGCATTATCTATCCAAGACTACCCACGCTAAAAAAATCCACATTCTAGACTCTAAAATTGCCTAAAGGAAACGAGCAATATATGAAAAGAGAAAACATATATCCCCTCCAAGGAAAACAGCAATATAGCTAATGGAATATCAAAAGCCGTTAATTATTTTCAGCAGTGGCGGTGAGTGCTATTGTTTGCCCGTTGCGCAACACCCTCTTTTATTTTTTAATTCAATCACTCTAAAATGTAGAATATTCTACCCCTCGCGGTTAAAAAAAGCCATAGTTTCCTTTAGGAAGAGAAAAAAATACTTCACAAGATCAGAGTTTACCACGCACACACTCTTTAACGCCTATCTCGCTACATATCCTTCCCCTCCACTAGATGTTGGGCTTTCATTTGTAATACAATTAGTACAGGACTTAAGACGTTGAACGTTAAATGCAAGTAGAACGTTTCTGCTCATTCCTCCCCTCCTAGTTTTCATTGCTTCCACTAGATGGCATTTCTGACGAGCAAGTGACAAAACCTTCTCACACGCTGCAGAAAGGTCGTCTGCTAGTTCCCTTCATTTACTCGCAGTTTCTCTTTCTCTCTCTCTCTCTCACTCTCTGTCTGTTTGTGTATGTGAGAGAGAAAAGAGGAAGAGAGAGAATGTGTGTGTGTATGTGGGTGTGAGCGTATAGATAGATAGATAGATAGATAGATAGATAGATAGATATATGGATAGATAGATAGATGTGTGTGTGTACGGACGTATAGTTATGTTCCTTCATGCTTTCAACAGCGAAGTTACCACAGAATGAGGAATCTCGCGCGCGACTTTCTGGATATTGGAGTGTCTCCTTATTGTCGGAAGATAGTTAAGCTCATATGCCCACCTCCAGTCTAATCCAATGTGGACCAAACTTTCAGTTCTAACTCAAGTTTATACGCTTCTTATCGCTGTGTGGCCCGTTTTTACTTAAGTTTTAAATCCAGATGTATTAGTATAATAGTATACCGTACTCTGTACGTAACAGAAAATACTACAAATATTATTTCCTATTTTTTTTTGCAAGAATTAAGACATGGCTAAAAAACGGGCCACACAGCGACATCAAGCGTAAAAAACTGAGTTAGAACTGAAAACTTGGTCCATATTGGTTTAGGGTGGAAATGGACAAACGAAATTAAGTGATCTCTCCTCTTCCTGTCTTCATATATTCATTAAATTTTTGGCAGCATCAGCAGTCAGTCCAGTATCGCTTTTTAACAGAGGTCATTGCGGACGATTCATGTCACTTTAATCCCGAAATCATAATTTTAAAGCCATGGCATAGTATCGTTCTATTTCAAATGCCGTGTATATACATTGTTACGCTCATTAAGTGAATCTATTTATGAGGAGATTATAAATAGAAATGTAACATTTTTCTCAAATTTGCAAGGCGTGTGTACTTTTTTCTCGTGGTACACATTTTAAACATTTTTCAAAAACTAATAGCACTCTAAGATTGTAAGTCCATAGCCCACTAGAGCTTACAAATCAACATGAAAAATAATGGACAGCGATCTCGAGATCTTGTAATTGATGAGTGATACGTTTCCAAAGATTATGATGTCATTATTTAGTTGAAGTCGTAGCACTCATCAATCGACAAGATTTCGAGATCATTTTCCATTGTATTTCATGGTAATATGTAAGCTCTAGTGTGCTATGGACTTGCATTTTGGTAGTGCTCTTAGTTTTAGAAATATTTGGACCGTGTTAAAAGTGGGGAGTGGGGTGGAGCGAGGAGCCCTCTTATTGGAACTTCCTGTCGAGAAACGTGAATACTGCCTTTGAACATAACGAGGATATTATTCAATGCATGAATAAGATAGTGACGGGAAGAGAAAATTTCAAACATAATGCACCGTCCTGAAGTACTCAAGAAACACTTATTAGTAGCCATTTTAATTTCTGGCTTTCTTTTTATTTTAGTAAAATAATGTTTCTTGTGGATTTTTTTAATCAACCTCAAAATCGACAAATTGACCCTTCCTAGGCACAAAAGGCAATTTTCCACTTTACTTTGAAACAAATATTAGAGATATTAAAGACCAGCTTGATGATTCGAGTGAAACAACAGAAAATACAAACACGGTATCAAAAAGAAGAAAGAGTGAGAAAATGGAATGGGTAAGGGAAGCAAAGGAGGTATGCGAAGCAAAATCCTTTCATTCAGGTGGCACGTTCGGGCAGCCACGCTGTTTACTCCAGAGAACTTTCCCAGTTACTTTTGGAATTTTTCAAAACAAACTGTGGAGAAATTATGTTCAATTTACACATTTCTTGACAAAGAAAATCTCTCTCTTCACGAACTGTCTTCAGTCCATTCGGCAGAAGAATCTCGATCAATCAGAATGTGGGGCTTGTCTCACTTTATCGTTCAAAATAGCTTGGAGAAAACGTTTAGTGAATCCTCAAAGTTTCTAAAACTGATATCAACAATACCAATAACAGTGACACAAATTTTTCGTATAGTTGCAGAGTATCCATACCTTCTTTTCGCTCCATAAAGGGAGTGAAATATATCTATTTATAGATGCATAAATACTATAAAAGCGAGTTGCTGCTAGTTTTAAAGCATTTTAGTCATAAATATTTCACCTTAGAAAAGAAAGACATATTGTATAAATGAAATTATGGGGTGCAACAGACCACATTTTGCCAGTTTGCTTTTCAACTAGCCTTCAGTTCTTTTCACCTTTCGTTTCATTCAAAAACAATGCCTGTCTTTCAACCGAAACTTATATACAGAATAACAATTCAAAGGCTAGATTCTACTTAAAATTATGCTAAGGGTATTTTAAATGTTAGTTTTCAACCTCCGTGGCCATTATGTAAATTTATTCTGTTCCCCTTAAAATGTATGCTATAAATACTTAAATATTGACTCAATGTGGTTGCAAAGCGTGAAATACAAACATCATTTAATTAATTAAACTTAATTAATATACACCTGTGTAAGTTCCTTCCCGAGAATGTCTAAGCAAGCTCTCTCTCCATTATTCAACTTTCAATAACACCTCAAAAATATATCTTTCACCAAATACGGACCGTTTTGTGTTTCATTACAGTTGCTCTTACTTAAAAATGTCACTTTTTCTCAATATATATTCAAACACCAAAAATATTCACAACTTTCATCTGAGAAAATTGCTTACCAGGCAGCGAATTCACATTTGTCACTCTTCTACCAAATTAATTCTTTTCTAGAATATATTATAGTTGAGAGACTAAATTACATGCTAAAATGTATCTTCGAAGGTACTTTAATGGTAAAAACACCAACTATCCTCAAAACACTCACTAAACATGGGTCAAAAAATATCTCACACAAGTTTCGTATATTTTATTTAGCTATTCAAGCAATAACATTTAATGTTAGGCTGAATTCTACTTAAAACAGTATTTGTATGTCTTATTTACCCAATGCAGATGGAAAAGGTTTCACACGCTATTATTTTGTAGTTTTTTGGCTGTAACAAATTCCATATTTCCTACAAAAACTACAGGGGTCGAATAATTTTCGCTAGTCACTATATAATGCATTCAAGGTAATTTATTCACTACAACCACTACTAATGTGTGTATCAAACGAGTTCAGTGAAATCCCTGAAAAAGCAAAATTTGAACCGCCATAGTGCCTGAAGCAATATTCGCCCAACATTATTCTCATTCAACAAATAATTATGGAGACAGCAATTATGTCGAGAGAAAAAATATAATACATCCATAACCACTTGATCATAAGGGCTGGTCATTAAAGTACAATTTGAAGAAATAGCGTGGAATTTTACATTTAATGCCTCCTTCAACACCACGGCGGTCTGTATAATCTAGGGAACTATATACCAAACATGTTCTTGTCGTCAAAGAACAAAGAAAATATTATTTCTTGTGTGTAATTGCTCACATAAGTTCTGCGAGTGAATATAGCAATTATTACAATTACACCGCTTTCCTGCAGCTTGGTGACAGCTACGAAATAATAAATGCATTCAAGGTTTTGTGCATTTGTCTAGAGACAAAGGTGTAATCTCTGCTATGTTCGGAAAACATCAGCAACCCAAATAACATATAATCTGCAAATTTAGTCGTTCTGGGGCCAAAAAGCAAAATTCAATCCACCATATTTTGGAAGTGACAATAGGTAGAAAGAAGCAAATGTCACATTCTGCATTACCAACCAAAATAACATAATCAACGGGTTTCTCAATTCTGCGTATAAAATTCGAATCGCCATATCCTGGAAGCGACAATAGTTAGAGAGAGATAAGTTATTTTCATATTTGACATTCCCGAGGCTAAAAAAATGCATTATAAGTTTCATTATTCTACGACCACGGGAGCGAAGTTAGCAAACTGACTTCAGATTTGACTTTTGACCTCGAGGTCACCAATTTTTTCCCATGTAGTAATTCAGCGCCCTAATATCAAATGTAAAAAAAGAATCTCAATATGTCTAGCCCTTTACGAGATATACAGGGTTAAATATTTGACCTTTAATCTTTGTCTAATGGTTCCTAATTGCCAACATTTTGTCGGATCATCACCAAACTTTGGATTTAGATTATAATGGTGAAAACAGAAATTCGATATGTTCAGCCGTTTATGAGATATACAATGTTAAAATATTTGACCTTTAGCTAGGTAGTAGGTTGTGGTATAGAAACTGACTTCAGAAGTCCTCGTAATCGCTGCTATGTAAAAGAGCTTCGTGTCGTGCACTGGTTTACTAGCATATATTCCTGTGTATCTGTGTAATATCTAGGTGTGGGGCTAAAATACCGTAGCCTCTGTGCTGTATATGTAATTACCTGTTAGAGGTTGTGTTGTAATTTCTGCTATAGTGCTGTGCAGGGGTTGAAAAAA
>JAGDQP010033828.1:5922-20467 GCA_022664845.1 Lepisma saccharinum | reverse complement strand
TGAAACCCCGGTGTTTCTGAGATCCGTATTCGGGTCTTACTTTACAAGCCGTGTTATTCGTACTCTACAACGTCCAAGTACCTATAAAAACTTCACTTGTAAAATTGGATCCGGGATTCCGTTTGATATAAAAGTACATACAAAATGTATAATTTAAGTTCCTGCACATTCCGTGCGTGGCGCTGCTCTCGCTAATCGTATAAAGGTGTATAGCTTTTTTCACTCATACCATGCCTTTACTGGAATCCGCATAGACGTTGGCAAACCTGACGCTAGTCTAACACACACTTAACTGCGCATGCGTTCATTTATCCCACCAGTTCTTGCTGTCTCCATCACAACGCACAGAGCTCCCAGTGTCTATGTGTGTGTGTGTGTGTGTTTGTGTGATTTTGCACATATTAAAAACAGTGAAGGGCTGCTATATGGATAAAAAAAGATAGGGTTGGGTGAAGAAAGAGCTAACTTGACCTTGGCGTTCTGTCCGGGAAAGACGAAAAGACATAGGAAGTAAGTTACGAAGCAACAGTACAGAAACTAAGGTCACGAGGGAATGTTAAATAGCTCTGTGCATTCTTATGGGTTTAGTGCAAGAACCCTTCGCAATCAAAAAATAAATTTTAATAACTCTAAAAGTAATAATGAGAAGGAGAAACTGAAAACAGTTTTAGTGTCAGATTCCCCGGGAGTTCTCAACCTCAAATATTGGTGGTCCTCCGTGAAGTTTTGGGATTGACCCCCCCCCCCTATTAACAACAGTATTGTTTAGGAGAAAAGAAAAAAAGGATTTGGGTTCAGCGAGCTTCTAAATGGAAGCAAAGAACAATTTGGGGTGGCAGTTTTAGGTCCCTTGATAGCAAAAGCTAAAATAAAGGACCTTATATCCTGCTCCTGTCTGTCCGTCTGTCTATCTGTATGTTGCAATAAATTATATTTCAGGAACCAGAAGACGTAGGAACTTGGTTGAGGTGTCATTCGAAACCTCTCGTTAATTTATTAGGAATGGCTATCTTACTTTTTGGCTTAGTCACCCCCATAGGGTGAAACGGGGGATTGGTGTACATCTCAGACTCTTATATCTATGGAACTAGAAGACTTAGGGACTTGCTTGACATGTCATTGGATAGCCCTCGTCAGTTCATTGGGAATAGTTCTCCTACTTTTTTCATTAGACACCCCTATAGGGTAAAACGGGGGGATTCGGGTACAACTTAGACGCTTATATCTCAGAAACTAGAAGACGTAGGGACTTGGTTAAGGTGTCGTTGGAAAAGTCTCGTCAATTTATTAGAAGTAGGTGTCTTACTTTTTGATTTGACATCTCCCAGCGGTGAAACGGGGGTTTCAAAAATATACAATTCCACATCCGTCCATCGATGTACACCAAATTAAGAATTGTGTTCGTTGGGCACTGGGCAAGGTCGCAAAGATATTCCGGGTCGGGCGTTGCTCTCCAGATATCAGTGTTGACAATTTAAAAAAAATCAAGTTTCTTCTATACTCTTGGACATACCCACACCAAACTTGGCATTAACATTATTGGGGACAATGTAACAACACTATGTATGTCCTCGTCCCTAAGAACCCGAGTTTTCATTGTTGCCAACCTATTTAATAAACATATTTTGTGTTTCAGATGCTATCAAGGGCCTTCGCGATTGTTAATTGATTCGCAGCGCTTACTTGTTTAATTTGAGTAGTAAAAACAGGCCCGAGGGGAAATTAAAACTACTAAATATACTACAAGTTTGAAAGTAACATTATCATCATAATAATAAAAATATTTTTGCTAAATATCCTTAAATAATAGAGGTGCGAGTGGTAAAAGTAAAAGTTGGTGTAACGCTGTTTCTTTTTAGTTTTTCGAAACCCCGGTGGTGGCGGGAGCGTATAATCTATCGGATGACGCAATACGTAAAGAAGAAAAGTAATGCAAGAAGAAAGAGGAAATACGGAAACGTACAAATTTATTATCAAATATAAAATGTACATATTAATTCCCTCCCTCACGGTTTTTGGGAATTTGAAAACTAGCATCTCTTGCCAGCTCCCGTAGTCTAGTAAATCCATTCACTGGAATTTGAATTGATTTTATGGCGTTCAGGCAACTGTGGCTCGGGTCAGGATAGAGTAAGGGCAATGATAAGGAAAGTATCGACCAGGGGCTTTCTTAAGGTACCATCTCGACATTTGTCTGGTGAGACTGAAGAAAACCCTGGAAAATGTGTCACGATGTTCGCCGGCGGAGTTCGAACCTACGTACCTACGCACCCAGAGACGTTACCCCCTTGACCACGGGCTGGGTTTTAGTAGCTGACTTTGAGTAAGGACTAAGGAAGAGGATCGGGCTTCAGTCCATATGAAGCTTGCCATTTTGACAATCTTTCCATTTCTTTATTAAATGAATTCAGTCGCCTTAATTCGTCTGACTTCGAAACGGGCGACCCATGTTAATATTCCGGCCAGGACTCTGTAGAATTTGCTGTAGAGCTCTAATGCCTGGCAGCCTGAGGTGCACCCTGCTTCCTATTGAGTACTAGAGTGTCCATGGTACTCCTGGGTGAGGTATACAGGGTGATTCACGACAAAGCGGTCATACTGCGGTCAGTGATTCCTCACATCATAACAAGAAAAAAGTTCCGTTGAAAAAGTTTCGAAATGTGCATAGTTTCGAAGCTATAGACACTCAGAGTTACGGCGGCATTGTCGAATATGAAGTGTTATCTCGACACATAATTAAGTAAGCAGTATCGGTTTAACAAATCACATTTGAAGTAGTACCCAATACACTTATTTAAGTAATGTTTATGATTGGCGAATGCATCTTGGTGGCAAGTTCTTTGCTTTCCCTATTAAACCATTTAATTCAATGACAACATTGCTTGAATGGATAGGTTGGGTACTCCTTCGAGTGTGATTTGTTAAACCGACACCGCTAGGGTTATTATGTGTCGAAATTGACGTTAGCTGTAGCTGTAGCTCCGATACAATGCACATAACGAATATTTCTCGAAGGAACTTAATTCTTGTTATGATGTGAGGAATCACTCACCGCACTATGGCCACTTCGTCGTGAATCACCCTGCATACAAATTATAAGGTAGCGCCCCTTGCAACGAAAATTCTGCCTCTTTGAGGAGTGACGCCACATATGAGAAAGGTGAGCCGTAACGTAGAAAAATACAATAGCTTTACCTCAACAATCGCTTAGTTTTCCACAGTGTTGAAGATTTTCTAAGGATAAAGAAAAAAATAAACATTTATGTTAATACAGTAGTCATGTAATGCATCGTATTTTATCAATTGCCGGGAAAGCAATCAAATAAAAGGCATACTTTAAGTTGAACGAGACTATTGGAGAAAAATCCAATGAAATGGTATAATTGAATTTTATTTATGTCATGTAGTCATCTTAGGTTCAGGCCAGGATAGGGTGGGGGAAAGGATGTTGGAAGGTAGTCGGCCAAGACCTGTTTCTAAATAATGAGCATTCCAGCATTTGCCTGGTGCAACTGCGAGATAAGGCGAATTGAATCAAACGGAATAATATAAGTTCTTGTCAAGTTCACTTGTTGTATTGTTATCGATAGCAGTGGCCTAGCAAAGGAGGTACACTTGGGCGTCCCCTGAAAAGAGAGAATTATTTTGCGATAGTATTTTGAGTGCTTTTAACACTGATTTGCATTCACCATATGTCAGAAATAAGCAATGTTAGAATATATTTTCGTACATTAAATGTGTCTCACAGATTGAAACCAAAGTTTTAGTACATTTTATGTAGATTTACTACATTTAGAAACTTGACAACATGCTAAATCCTGCTTTAAATATGAATGCAGAGTATCATTATAAAGTATTTATCCACCAGGAAGAAACAAAAAAACAGAGACAGAGAGTGTTTGTGTTTGTTTTCACATTCGAACTACACAATCATGTCATATTTTACAATTTGAAATGCCATTCCCAGCAAACCGAATGCTTTGTAAATTTGTGCCGATCAACGAAAAAAAACGATATCTTGAAATGAAACAGAAATTAACGAAGTTTTTCTTTGCAAATTGATTGTAACGTATTATATCGGTATTGGTCTGCTGAAACTGAGTAAAGCCCGGAAAATCTCAATCAGTATGGACGCAGTAGGACTGAAACCTATATGCTTCGCCAGTTTCGAACCCGCGTACCTACTCAATGCTGATCCAAAGCCCGCGACGATACTGACTGGGTAGTTCTTAGCGTCTTCGTGTAAATGCAAGTGAATACGGAAATATACAGTCTTTGGCCTATCCGTTTTTCTTAAATCTCAGTAACTACAAAACAGACAGAGATGAGCCATACATCATTGGGTTCCTCATGATCTGAAGCTTTGGGAACAACTATGTCTAAATGCTAAATCTAAAACTGGTAGGTCCTTTCCATAGCTTAGCATTCTCTTTTGTAAAAATTGACGGTATGGTATTTTCTTTTTGAACGTGCATTTGATATTATACGGTGGCGCTATGGTTTTGTTTATAAAATTATTATGTAGCTTGTTTGATTATTTTTTTTTATTCTATTATAAAATAATTACCTGCCTGCATTGCAACAGTGCGGTAACACATATACATGATCTTCTGAAAGGGACAGCTTATATTATTCCTTTTAATTCATTTCGCCTTATTCCTTGGTCACACCAGGCAAATTCTAGGATGGTATCTTCAGTAAGGCAAGGGCTGATTCCTTAACACATCCATTTTTAATCTATTAATTTCTGTGCCAAAGTTGTTTAAAACCCATCAATAAACAATTCAAAATTCAGATTTCTAATCAAAAATAGAATTGAAAGATTCTCCACATTATAAATACTTTGCCTACGAACATCAGAAATTATATTGAATGCCTGATTTAATACATTGCGGATGATATGTACAGTTAGTGACAAAAGCTCTTCCCTTTTCGTGAAAAAATATTTAGCGAAGTCCTTGGATAGACCGGTAATGAAATGGATGAACTGATTTGAGTAAAGTTTCCACTAACCTAAAAGAACATAACTTTCTGTAAATTACACAAAACAGAACATAAATGAGTTGATCCATTTTAAAGTTATTCAAAAAGATATATTGCCAAGGCTCAAGAATTCTTTTCGCTGACTGTAGATTTATAATACAAAACCCGACTGAAGTGAAATGTCTCTAAAATGTGCTATTCAATACGAACTCTTGTCACGCTCATTGTTTATAGGACTATTCGTAGAATATCAAAAGTTATATGGCATTACAAGATAATTAAATAATGAGAAAATATAGACCCGGGTTCAAACCCCGGGGCGTCCATCCTGACTGAAATTTTCTCTTGGTCACACCAGGCAGATGTTGGGATAGTTCCTTCACTAAGGACAGGACCGATTCCTTCGTACATCCTTTACCCTGCTCTATGACAGGCTTGGCCTGAGATGCAGAAAGGCCATAAATAAAGTTGAAGATCTAATTTTAGAGTTAGAAAATATGACAATAATCAATTAAGTCAGCAATAAAGAAAAAGTTTACCATTTGTCGCAATACACCTTAGGTGCGAAATTCACAGTATTCACGCATAGATAAAACTGCAAAGCATTTTCCAGAACTGGAATTCTAAAAAATAAATGTAACAAGAAAGTCGATTAAATCCTCTTACAACTATTAAAATCTTGTTACATCTGGAAACCACAACACATTTGAATCACGCACGTTGTCCCATCACAGCTGATTCACTGTAGTCTTCCCACGTGTAACGTCATACAAACTTGGCGGGGATTCATTCGGTTGTGTAGAAGTAGTTAGTGCACCGTTCTCCTGGGTACCTTGGACGGTAAAGGCGGTCGAGCACAGGACTGAAAACCCTACTTCACTTCATGAAATATAGATCGAGAATGTAAGGATCACTACCTCCACGTACCCATGCACCGTTTGTGGCACGATTGCAACTCATAGTGGATATTTTACTTCTTCTCACCCTTACCACGTGAAAGTGTTCTCATTTAATTGCCAAAAATATAACGATTCCATAATAATAATAACGCAGAATCATATGAGCAGAATGTACATTAAGATGCTTAAATTAGAAAAGTGCGTTAATTTTCAGTTCTCGTCGTGAATTATGTTAACAAAGGATGGTACTTTGAATACAGATCTTGACTCCCATCCTCCTATTCGTTTTCCAACAACAGTACCAAGGAATTGGACATCACAGCCTGTGTCCTTAAGGTACTGTATAGATCGGAAATTTACTTGAACTTATTTATGACTTCAGGGTATCTTTGGATCAGGCTGGGATAAGGTAGTTGGACTTCAAAGGCTTGGACCAACACATTTTGTTAAAGGAGATCCGCACCACTCCGTTCAATAGACTGCGCCGGGTCTTGAACCCCTGACCATGCGCACAGACCATCCCGGGGTTAATGATTCTTTGATAATCTCCTCTCACATTATATCTGATAGTTCAGCAGTGCAATAACTTCATACTTGACAAAAACGATGAAATCGAGCAAATTCTGTGAAAATATTTTATTTTAGTAATTGATGATACTTAAAACGATGATGATCCTTTATTTGAAAGTAATACCTCATATTGAAAGAATAATGAATATTGGAGATATAAAAGCACTATGAGCTACATTAAAGAAACAACGCACCGAGCAACAGCTACTCAATCGGTAGAGTTTGCATTGCAATCGGAAGATCCTCGGAACGATCCTAGCGGCTGTCCATCCTGCCTGAAGATCTTTGAGGTTCTAGTTTCACACCAGGCAAATGCTGAGGTGGTACAGCAAGGGACAAATTCTTGACGCATGTCTTCAGACAATATTTCCCAAACTACCATAGATGTCCCTCCCTGGTATGACATATCTTAACGAAAATTTAAATTACGATTACTATACCTCCCACTGGGTATAGAAATATCTCGCTCCACGATAAAACGCTGGAACTTTGGATTTTGATGTGATTTTAAAACAGAATTTTCGGATGGAAAATTATACTTTTCTTCTTTCTTTCAATTTTCACCCTTGCTGAACTACCTATCAGGACAATATTTTGTTGCAAAACATGTGATATGATTGTGCAAATATCAGCATGTTAACAAATATGTATAGTATTTCAACAGGCATACTTGTTTTTTTAAAAAAAAGAAAAGAAAAGTTGGTCAGTTCCGAGTGCCGGCCATCGTGAATAGGTTTTCCTTGGGTTTCTCAAGGTCACAGCAGGCAAATGCTGGGATGGTAACCTTGAATAAGACCACACTGGTAAAAATGGATTTTCTCAAAAGTGAACTAAATGCTTTCTTTCATTTTAAGTACTTTTTTTTTCATATTTGAGTACCTCCTCATTTCTTAACGAAAATGCGTAACAGTAAACAAGAAAACATTTTTGAAGTCTTAATTTTAATATTTCATTTCCCTCAAATTTCAGAAACAAATAGGACTAGTCCTTTGTTTCCAGAAACATAAATATTATAGTGTATACATCAAGAACAACGCTTTAAAATATTTTGTTGTTTCCTTAATGATCAACAATGGAAAAGAATGAAATCAGTTGTAGGGAGGTTTTAGGTCCCTTGATAGCAAAAGAAAAATAATGGACTTTATATCCTGATTCTGTCTGTCCGTCAAAAGAAATTATATCTCAAGAACTAGAAGACGTAGGAACTTGGTTGAGGTGTCATTGGAAAGCTCTCGTTAATTCATTAGGAATGGCTATCTTTCTTTTTCGATTCGACAGACCATAGGGAGTGAAACAGGGAGTGAATATGAAATTCAAAACTCTTATGTCTCAGGAACCAGAAAATGTAGGAACTTGGTTGAGGTGTCATTCGAATGTTCTCTTAAATTTATTAGGAATGGCTACTTTATTTTATTGATTCGACAAAGCCCAGAGGGTGTAACCGGAGTGATAGTGAAAATAAAAGAACGCTATACAATTCCATATGCGACCTTTAAGTTCCAACGAATTCTGCCCATATGTTCTCGAGGCAAATGTCCAGGTCGAAAACGTATTGCATCTCAGTTGTAGAACAACCTTGTGGGTCCTCCCATCCCTAAACATCATAGTTGTTAGAATTGCCAATCTCTTTTATAAGAAGGATTGCCTGTGTGTCTGAGATGTTATCAAGCGACCAAAGCCCTCGCGATTGTTAATAGGCTCCCAGCGCTAACATGTTTTACTTTAAATTTGATTTGCTCAATGATATGCTGTGACCTTTTTCGGTGAAATGATATTAGCATGATATAAACAGAACTGGGTGTGAATTTAAAAATTTGCAATGAGAAACGATAATACACTTGCGTGTAAGTTGTTGATTAAAAGTGACGACCTGAGATATTATATTGCCTTGAAACGTAATTAGTAACCAGATTATGCTGTTCTCGTTTCATAATTTTCTAGTAACTTCTTATATCTGGTTTAGTAAAAAGTAATAGATTATTTTTGCATGACATTGAAGGCTTGACTTACCATAGTTAGAACGATCCGATTTATTTCACATATACGCCGTTTTGTTCGATAACGTGATGCCATTTGGAAGGTAATATCATGATGCCTCTCTCATAGAAGCCCTTGTCCCTATTGGCAAAAAATTGAGAAAGTCGATTTTCACAAGCCTCTCTTGAAGCGAATTTTTCACCAGCAAACGTGTTCGCCATGGGCAGGAACAGATTGTAATCACTCGGTACCAGGTCCGGACTATAAGGTGGATGCATAAGAACCTCCCATCCAGGTCCCGGAGCTTCTGGCGAGTCACTATCGATGTGTGTGACCTGGCGTTGTCCTGGTGGAACACAATGCCTCTCCTATTGGCCAAAGCTGGCCGCTTCTGGGCGATTGCTGCCTTCAGACGGTCCAATTGTTGACAGTATAGTTCCAAGGTAAGGGTTTGGCCGTAGGGGAGCAGCTCATAGTAGATAATTCCCTGCCAATCCCACCAAACACACAGCAAAACCTTCCTGGCCGTCAATCCTGGCTTGGTCACCGTTTGCGCCGGCGCACCGCGCTTCGACCACGACCGTTTTCGCGTGACGTTGTCGTAAGTGATCCACTTTTCATCACCAGTCACCAACCGCTTCAGAAATGGGTCGCTTTTGTTGCGATTCAGCAGCGATTCGCAGATGGAAATTCGGTCCATGAGGTTTTATTGCGTTAACTCGTGTGGCACCCATACATCAAGCTTCTTTGTGTATCCAACCTTATGCAAATGGTTCCACACGGTTTTTGTGCAATGTTTAGCTCTTGGGCAATCTAAACAGTGCTTACATGACGGTCGGACGCGACAATGTCCATGATTTTATCGACATTTTCGACACTTGGCCTTCCAGTGCGTGGTACATTTCTGACGTCAAAATTACCGGAACGGAATCGACGAAACCACAATTGCGCGTGATTGGCTGTTACAGTATCAGAACTATAAACACTATTCACATTTGCAGCCTCCTGGCTTGCGTTTTCGCCTTTATCGAATTAAAACTGTAAAATATAGCGTATTTTCTCTTTGCTAGTGTCCATTTTGACGCGCGCTCACACAACACTGATTCAACTCATCACATCTATCTGAACAGTGTTTGTAGTACGCAATCTCATCGTTTGAACGCCATCTCGTTGAACACGATCGGACTTAATACAACGCGAGATACAGATCACTGAAACCATCTATTGGCAAAATAATTGATTACTTTTTACTACACCAGATATAAACAGTCAGTACGTGTACTGTACGTTCGCTAAGTTTACCAAGCGTCGAGTGAATTGCCGGAAAACTGATCGTCGAGGGACGTCTTATCTCAGACGTAACTGAGTTATGACAAAATTGTCTATTCAGTCCATATAAGGAAATTATGAAGCAATCCAGATTATGGTAAGAACAGAACAGAGTAACCTATCCTACATTTTCTAATTTAGTTTAACAGAACCAACTTTAAATAATTTCAGCTAACCTAACGCAAAGAATGTGTAGCAAATCAAGAAATTGAATGAAGAATTTGCGGACACGAAAGGCATGCTTACGCTAATATGGAATACAGCTTGTATTAAAAAAAAGTGTGTAGAAAAATTTAACGATGTATATGCATGGGGTGTCTTGAGTACGTTTCCACGAACTAAGCTAAAGCGTTTTAATTCTGTTACAAAACATTACATTTCTTCTGCTACAAATGCTGAACCCAGATCTCGAGTTGCCTGCCTAGTGCTCTACAATTAAGCTACTACAGCCACGACCAAGTTCTGTGTGCTTGAGTATTCCTTATGCTTCAGCTGAGTGGAAAATAAAGACAATCGACTACAAGTGGAGACTTTTAATACAAAAATCTTTTTTAATGGAGAAAGCATTCCTGGAATTGTGTAACAGGAAAGAATTCGATGCTAGTTTCCTTCACATAAAGACCTCGTTGACTTACTTGTAGATCACTCGTCCGGAATCGGGGATCCTGCTTTCATTCCCAGTAGTGATAAGTGATTATTTTTCCTTTATTTTTACACAACTGTATTACCGGTACCATTAATGATATATTTATGTAAAGGAATGTTGCATGTAATTCTCTCGTATAACACAATTTTCAGAAAGATTCTTTAAAAGTCCTAACAATTAGTGGAGTGCTTTCATATGTGACATCAGCAGCATTTCATAATACATGAAAGCATCCAATGCCGCGGACCTAGGGCCAAGTTTCAGTGGCTGCGATTGGGTGGAAAGTATGAAGGATTGAGGTCCAACAGTTCTTTTATTTATCAATTTGAAGTTGTCCTTTGAATTAATAAAAATCCAGTATATTGTAATATTACATATCGCAGATATATCACACATTCTGTGTATTTCATCAAGTTTCGTTAAGGATTAAACGAATCCAATGGTTTCCAAAACGCTTAAATCTTCTTAACAAAGATTGATGAAACCCACAAATTGTCTCTTCACAGGTGTACGAGTTAAAAATAATTGACAAAATGATATCGAAAAGCTCAGTACTTTACGTCATAAGAAAGAAGGCTAACTCGTACTTTTGTCCTTTGATTTACCCATACATTTCTTTATTATTAATGCTAATGTTAGTCAGTTCATGCACCATGGAAAAACACTGTTTATACAACTAGTGCTAAAACTCTCATTATTTTTTTATCAATGCTTTTATCACAAGTCCTCATTATTTATATTATGTAGTTCACTCACTATTATTGCACATGAATTCATAAATAAAGGAAAATATTTGTTTGCCGTTTATAACATTACTTATATTTATTTGTGTACTAGCGCATCTATGAATCGAGTGGTCCCGGTTCAAATATCGCCCAAGACACTGGATACCTTTTCTCAGTGCTTCAACGCCTGTAGCTCTGAGGTGCACTCAGTCTCGTATCAAATTGAGGATAAGAGTGTCGTTGGTTTTCCTGGGCAGATTGGGAGGTAAAGACGGTCGAGTGTGGGACTGACCACCCTACCTCATCTCGTTTCATGCGTAGAGAATATTGGATTGCTACCTTCACATCCTCCATTCTCCGTCCACAGTGCGTGCGCATCTTATAGGGGATTATAACTTTGCCTTTCTACCTTTTACTGTCACAGTTTAAAGTAAAGCTCTTTTAGTAATGACAGCAAGTTCCTTCTGCGTCACTCTCGCCGTGATTTATTTTTGTTGTTGTTGTAAAAGTGCTTATACTAATGCAGATTTCGGGAAGGGCTATTGCCCCCACCGCCAGCGTCTGAGTCTGCTACTGAAGCCAAAATGATTGATGAAATAATTAGAAATAAGTAAAATGACATTGAGATCGTTTTTAAAGACTAAATTTGTTTCCAAAACCAAGGTAGAAATGTGTCTTAAGCGTATAGTGTAAAATAAATGTCTTTCTTGTGTCTTTCCTGTGCGGCTGAAGACGTGGACGCTGAATGCCCAAAGGACTCCACAGATAAGCCTTATTAAAGGTACCATCTCAGCATTTGCCTCGTGTGACCGAGGGAAACCAGGGAAAACCTCAGTCAGGATGTCCGGACCCGGGTTTGAACCCGCGTTCTCCCCATTGCTAAGCCAATGCTCTACCAATGAGCCAAGGCAGCTGGGTATAACTTATTTTGAAAAATAATATGCAGGAAAAGTTTTAAAATGCTTTTACACCCTCAATTTTTCATTTATCGCTTCCTGATACCTTCATGCTTCGAAGTACTGACATGAATAATAAAGGTTGGTACGACTGGACATAGATAGGTTTCATAATGATAGTATGAAAAATACGTATATGGGTCCCGCAATGGATAACGAGTAAAGGGGATTCACATTGACTATCGCATGAATAGGGAGGGGGAAAAATTGGATTTTCTAAAATCTAAATAAGTGGCGTTAATAACGATAATTTATAAGTCTAATATACGTTTCTACAAATAATTATACATAAAAAGCAATGGTGGATCCCAGAAACACAGCCTGTCAAGGATTCCACAATGGTAGATGGATGTAAATATATATATATATATATACGATGTTGAAAGTCATACAGGATCTTCCTTTCTCGTTAGACAATACATAAATGTAAGTGAGTATTATAAATCCACGTCAGGTAGAATTAATGGTGTAAAAATAGATGGAATCATTCTGATCAATCTATATATTTTCAGTAGTCCAGAAATGAACAAAACGCGAGGATTTGTTTAAAAAACGAATTAGTAAGTGTTCTGCAAGTGCTTGAAAAACACCGTTTTAAATTGCTAGGTAACTTCAACTCAATTTACGAGGCTATTGACCAAGCATCGAATCATAACTATAGTAAATCATTTAACGGGTAATAGAAATATTTAAGTTATGTGAAGTATTGAAACAATGAACCCTCATGCACCTTTAATAACCTTTATGTCAAGTATAGATCAAAGTAAAACTGGTTATATATTTGGTGCACCGGAACTGATCAGTTCAATTTTTAAAAAATAATGTAAAACCTTTGGCCTCTTCCGATCACCTAATGTTGCACAGTGCTGTTCAATGGGACTTAAATCTCAATCTGCATGAATCCTACACATGGCATCTTAATGAAGAGTTAATTGAACTGTTTTGAAGAACTGAAGTTTTTCTCAAATAACTACGGATGTATGGAACGATGAAAATAATTGTAAGCCATACAGAAAAAATGCTCTACAAATGTGGGTAAACAAATAAAAGACTTATTTATGAATATAAATGTATTTCCAAAGAGTATTTTCACGATAAAAAGAAATTACTTAGTTATTACTCAGACCTTTTGCTAGTATAATAAACGCTCTATGACAGACAGGAACTGGCTCGCCAAATTCAAATATTGTCAAAGTAAAATAAATAAATTATATCTCCAGAAACAATATGGCACTAACAAACGTCTCAAACTAGAAAACTGTAGTCTAACTGAAACTGCTAATTTAGTTCAAGTGTGTATTTATAAACAAATATACAACCAACGTTTCATAAATGAATTTCAAAATGACTATAACACTATTTTTCGCGGTAATGAGGTTTATGAAGGAATAACAAATCAATATAAAAAACATTTAGTGAAAAACGGCACGTAACAGACTTTGATATACTAAAGGCGTTTTATTTAGAGAGCATGAATACATTAGACGAGAACGAACAGTCATGGTTCATTCAACCGTTTACAATTGAGGAAATACAAATGGCTATTACACAGTTCAATCTCGCAGCATCGAAAGGATGGGACCCCTTAGGAGCTAAGTGGGCGGTTCGTTATAAAGAGAGAGTAGCGGCTGATATAGTAAAGTTATTTAATTCATTTTGGGATTTACCACTAGTAGTAGGTGATTTTTTTACGTCCATTGGTATATTATTAAAAAAGAAAAGTAAACAAATACCATCCAGTAATACTTTAAGGCTGATACGCATGCAAAACATCGATTCTAGGTTATTTATTAAATGTATAGCAATTAGAATATATCTGTTTTGCAATATATATTATATAGATGTCAAAGCGGTGTAAGTGGATCAAGCCCGATTTTTGTACTATTATCATATATTCGGGATAGTCTGATTATTCCTAGAGAAGGGAAAAACATCCCATTCCTCCTACTTAAACCGGACTTTGCTAGAGCGCATGACTCTCTGTCTCATTACAATCTCTGTGCTCTGATAAAAGAATTGCATTACCCCTTAAAAAGTCATGAATTAGATGGATATATAATAAAAGATATGTTAAATTATCAATAAATAGATCAGTAGGTTAGAAAACTAAATTAAATTGTAGCCTAACCCAAGGATATTGTACTGCGTCGATCATGCTCTCAATAGCAATGTGTAACCGCACTTGCCCGATATTCACTTGGAGCTCAAATAATTCAAAATCTTGATTTAAGTAAACGTCGATGCAAGAGGGCGGACATTTAAGAAGTCCCAGAACGCTCGCGCAAAACGAACTAATAGGAAAGTATGCTATACTAATTATGTTAATTAGATCAAATGAAATCAAATTCTGACAACTTATTTAAATAAACAGAACAATTTTACTTCCATAATTTATACATACGAACGGCTGAGTTGAATCATAACTTTCTCAAACGTCAAACAAAGACACGAAAT
Source organism: Lepisma saccharinum (assembly GCA_022664845.1). Classification (NCBI taxonomy): domain Eukaryota; kingdom Metazoa; phylum Arthropoda; class Insecta; order Zygentoma; family Lepismatidae; genus Lepisma; species Lepisma saccharinum. The sequence goes on along the minus strand of JAGDQP010033828.1, from coordinate 5,928 downwards.
AGATTT
>JAGDQP010033827.1:0-19030 GCA_022664845.1 Lepisma saccharinum | reverse complement strand
TCTTATATGATTAAGTACCATTCTGTAAGAATGATTATGCAATTTTAGAATTACGTACAACATACTTAATAGACAAATTATGTACAAACCACGTCAAAAATTATATATTTCATATCAAATTTGAGTTACCCTACTACAAATGAATGCATGCCTAAACAGTTAGTTGGTCCTTTTTTTATGCATACTGTGAAACTGTTAGTAAACCTGAATTATTGTGATCAAGCGACATATGTTTAAGCTGCCAGTACAAGTGTACATACTTAATGCTACTCAATAAAAACAGAACTGCAACAACGAACTGGAAACTAGAATAAAATAATATAATGGCATAAAACAAGCTAATTCCTTCAACATTTCTTTGACATAGTATTCTTAACTACCAGGTTCCAATCTTTCACTTTTCGCCGAATATCTGTCCAACAATTGTGACTTCTATTACTATCAAAGAAGGTACTTACAGAAATGTGACTCCATGAAAACACTGTGGAAATAACGATATGCCCGAAATTTCGCATTACAATTCCTTGATCTAAAATTTTAATGGAAGAACTATACTTCTATAACGGCGAACAGAACTCGAACCTTATCCACTTTTCAGTAATGATCCGAAGTCAACGACCTTGCACCACTAAGCAACGATAAGTACGGCTCACCACAACAATATGTATGAAGTAATATAGCATAGTTTGAAAATCGTAGAAAAATTACGAAACACAACACAGTTGCAAACATATCAATATATTCGGACTAATACATACAGATGTGTTCAAACTATTAGACTCAGTATTCGTTTTCCTTAAATTTTAATTTTTGTACAGTGGCTTTTCTGCTTCTCAGAGCCAAAGTTTTTTGAGATTTTCTTTTTTATGCTTATTGGAGGGCAGCTACCGTTTTCACCCACTCCTTCCAACCCTGTTTTGCTGATTTGTTTGTTTCTCTCTCATCGCAACAGATTCTTGTATATATTTTTCTACACACATCACTCTACAATGTCTTTGTGTTATCTTCCTTCCTCCAAAAGACCTTTCATAACTTCAACTTCACGCGGGAAAAAGAGCTCTGACCTTTCACATTATGTCGAAATTACAGAACTTTACAGAGAAATATAGATATAAAACAAACACGTTAAAATCACTTCAAAATGATAAACTGCGACTGTTGAACATGATGAATATCGTATCGTAATACAACTTTAACGAACAGCGAGTTACACTGCTAACTTGTTGGCGCAAGAAACACAATAACTATATTAGAACTCAAGCATAATCTGCAGAACACCCTCCAAGTTTGACCGTTATAGATACCATAAGCCTTCGTAATTAGATACGAAAACGAAATTTTCTGGAGTGAGTTTAATAATTTGAGCACATCTGTATATCCACACCAAACTTGTCACATACGGGTGAAATATTCTCTATTATAAATCTAAAGGTATCGAAATCAATTCACTGTGAAAGATCGACAAACCTCTTACGCATTCATATGTTAAATACATTCAAAAAAAACTTATTACTACATCCATACAATGCTTACCCATTAACTGTTCCTGTAAGGTTGCTTCTCCACCGTCATTGTCAGTGTAAAGACCAGAGCTTATGGCTTGAAATTTGCGCTGGGCTGCTGCTAAAGCTTCGGCATCAGCTGCATCTGCTTCTTTCAAGGTCTCAAACGAACTTTTCAGTTTCTCCAATTCCTTCTCTTTTGCTACAACAGCCGCTTGATCCTAAGACATTGTAAACAGAAAATTTCCTCAAACTTGCAAATCAAACACAATGACAACGTTTTTATTTTAAGTATATTTAATAGGAAACTGATGCATCTAATGAATTTTGAAACTTCATTACAAATTTTTGAACAAATGTCCGTGTTCTATTCTTAAGCATAATCTTTCATTACCTTACACGTGTAAACTGTACCTTTGCTTGTACTGTACTCACTAAATGTCTTTCTACTACGAACACTACTATACTTTTATTTTACTGATCTATCGAAACTACATACCTCATTTAAACTTTTCGTCAACTGCTTCTTTTTCTTTTCTTCAGCTTTTATATTTTCACTCACATTCTTTTGTGTTGCTAAGGCTTTAGCCTCTATTTTCTCCTTTTCTTTCAGCTGCTTTTCAAGAGTATCCAAAGTTCCACCACTTTCCTACAAGAATACGTATAAATTCAGTGATATTGTATTAAAGGGAACATGAACAGACATAAAACAAACACTAAATAAAATCTATACTGAATTTATTCCTCGGTAGTCTTAAAACTTCGGAAACCAAAATTAATTATTAAACTAACAATTCAAAGGAGAACATGTATACCATGTAACAATCAAATTGGTTATATAAATGTAAAGTATGTAAAAAAAAAAAAAGTGTGTCATCCTGTTAAAGTAAGATAATTACAGATAGTGATTGTTCTACAGTTCTACACCAACCAAGATACGTAAGAAGTTATATTTCCTCATACGACGACTCTACAACCAATCCAAACACCAACAGAATGTTTGCAGCGATAAGGTAAAGTAATGGTACGCAGAACACAGAATAAGAAAGTTGAGAAATTCAGGAACTCTGCAAAGCGTTAAGACTTCCTTCCCTGTGTCTCGGACAGGCATTTTACGTAATAATGCTGGCACTTTTCAACAAAACACTATATTAGGTAGGCTGAACTATGGCCTAAGCTCGTCACATGTCTGAGTAATCGGCCTAAACTTTAGATGCCTAAAGGCCATAAATAAATTCCAAAATTTATGAGTAATCACGAAGGGCAAGGATGATGAAGATACCGGAGAGGGACTTTTGTTCAGGTACCATTCCTGCATTGACTAGTGAAACTGAGAAAAACGCTAAAAAATTTAGGATGGCCAGAAGCAGGACTCAAACATGTGTACAAGATAGTACCGTCTGCGGCCCTAATGAATGGATCACGAGGCTGGATATAGCACAGGAACTGACTGAAGTTATACAGTCAGCGCCAAAAATTTGTACCCAGTTGTAAAATTTCTTTTCAAATATTTTGGAATGGTCATGTAACGTAAAATACACTCCAATAGATCTATCCATTCCAAAGTTGTTTGGAGAAGAAATCTTACGACTGGGTACTATCTTTTAAAGCTGACTGTACATAACTCACAACAAGTAAATTGCCTAATCATAATCTGTGCCCAGAGTTGCTAAACACTAATTGTGTTATCGAGGTTTTAGTGAAATAGACTTTTAGGCACTTCACAACTTGGAGGAAATACGACGACGATGACTGAATGTATTTATTCTTTTTCCTGCTCTGAACAATGAGAAAGTAAATCTGAATAGAACACTAACTAAAGATCCGAACCTCATGCCATTTTATTTGCAGTACAAATGAAACGCTCAATTTTAGAGTGGTAACACGAAGTAACACCTCGATAGTCGGTAGTCCGCAGCAGTACATTTACTGAAAAATGACACTGGCCGTTTTCTGATATTACAAAAGAGCGATATTAGAACGGCATCTACAACACTGCAAAACAATAAACACTCAAAGATACACACAACATTTTCGAAAATAAACAAGCTGCCAGTTCGAAGAAAACAGGGGGTTTGTTGTCTCTAAGTATCGACAACAAATACCAATCGATCCTTGTAGAGGAGTTCTTCAAGAATTACGACATTCCCTCTATTCGGTAATTAGTAACTTCTTGATTTTTGGCCCTAAAACAAGGACCTACGTGGTATGTTGTATTAAAAAACAGAACAAGTGGAGGGAGCGTTACACGAATTTCAAACTGGAACTTTTATTTATGACCTCTACGCAGCTTTGGCTTAGGCCAGAATAGGGGAGGGGAGAGGATGTCGGCCAGGACTTAGTTCGAAAGTACCATCATGGCGTTAGCCTAGTGTGACTGGGAAAGAACTCACGTCAGACTGGCCGACCAGAACGAATTCCTGACTTTTCCATGTTTCCACATTTTAAGAATATGGTAGATACAGTAAAAAAATACAGGAATACAAGGCAAGAACATCTGTAGTCTAACGTGGCGAGGACCATATTGTATGTCTAGTATGTCCTTGCTGAATGAGGAAAAAAAAATTAACGAATAAGTTAGCTGTTACGATTTTCAGATCATAGTAAGGTGTAAAATAAAGGTAAATGGAAGAAAAACACTGAATTACAGAAACAACTATTTTGCAATAAACTACCTATAAATGGTTTCTCAAAGTTGTAACTAACAAGTACGTACTTTGGTTACGGAAGAGTAAAAAAAAATTCCGAAATATTGGAATATTCGATTTTTTATTATTATTATTCAAAGCTGTACACCGTGTACAAACGACATGGGGGTAATAAGTTGCTAAGATATGCTTTGTCGAAAGTAGTACGGCAATTTGTACCATGTTTTGAAGTTCAATAATTATGAACAATTAACTTTATGAAGGAATAACTAGGCATTTTTCCCCCCCCCGGGAAAATAAAAAAATTCGGGTCTTAAATTTCCATAAAGAACTAATGGAAAAATAATAACCAAAGTTATGATTAAAAAAAAACATTTATGGCCTTTAGGCATCTCAGGCTGGGACAGAGGATGTTGGAATGTAGTCGGCCAAGGACTAGTTTGTAGGTACCATCTCGGCATTTATGACAAAGAAGTACATGCGCTGCCTGAATTGAGATGAAACGGGTAAACTGCATTTCTATTGTAACTTTAAATCCATTATAGTCGAAACAACTTTTAAACTAACATAGTTGCACTATAATAAATAGTTTCCAATCCAGACTAGCAGTTGGAAAAAATTTACATTATACGATTATTGCTATATTTAAAAAATGACTCCCAGGCAAATGGTAAAAAAAAAAAGGAAGTTGCATGACGCTTACTTTTACAAGAAAAAAAATGTCACATGCTAATAAAACAATAAATTAATAATTAAAATACTCGTAATACGTAATTGAGTCATACATAAGCATGTGCTTAAAATGAAGAAATAATAAAGACTTCTGCGAAATGCACCTGTAGCATATAATACAACATAACCTGTAATGTATTGTACACTACACTACAACATTATTGTAATACAATATTCGAAACTGACAATGAGGAAATGGTTCAAGTTTAATAAGCAATCACGAGTGCTCCGAACTTAAATGTAAATATTCATACGTGGATTCCGATGAGAAAGGTCTTGATTATTAGGCACCAGAACAACCATAGGCTTAACCTCGCCCGCTTCAATAAAGACAATTTTAATTTCAATCCCTTCGCTTCTCTTTCTTCTATCCTATGAACAATGTAATAGCGAAGTAAATATTTGTTTATTGATGAAATGTACTTACTTCACTGTAACAGCAAAGTACGCTTTATTATGGAAGTAGTGTCCTATGCGCTAAAATGAAATTATTAAATTTTAATTACGTTTAAATTAGTCGGATGATGAAAAAAACTACAGATTAGGTAAGAAAAGGAAAGATGAGCATAATTTCCGTACCAATTCTGTTCTTACTCCGTAAATGGTGCAACAAAATTTCTTAGACAGACAGGCCTGAAACTTGGGGAAACATTCTCTTCCATCGCGCACATTCTAAAGATCTCACTTTCATAAAACTTACTGATTTCTTGGCTTCACTACCTTGATCAACGAAAACATTAATAAGAAACTGAAGAAATTCTTAAAAAATTACACACCTGATCTCGTTTCGCACGCATTTCGACTATTTGTTGTTCTAGTGTCTGGACCTCGTTTTCTTGTTCTTTAATTTTCTGTTCCATCTCCTTGATTTGCTGTTGGACTTTCTTGTAGTCCTCCTTGGCTTTCTCGCTGTTACGCTGTAAATAATATTTAATTAATTTTACACGTCAAGTCGAAGTACCTAACGTAAATGTTAGGCTAATTTTACACGATTTCATAAATACGCAAAACAAAAAGTATGTGTGACGGACAAAATGTAATAAAAGAACATACACACACAAAAGTAAAATAAAATAAAGTTGTAATCGCCATTAAACGTATTGTATTTCCAAATATAGAGATTACTGACATTTAGACTTCGAAATACTGTACAACGTGTAAGCTTAACTTTCATTTGCCATCTAAACAATATTCAATTTCTAGTCCGAGCTTCTATTGTTTGTATTACGATTTTGCCCATACCCTCTCACCTGTTTTCCTTTACTATTAAGTATGGTAGAATTCATGGAAACTACAGGGAAGTAACGGGTTTCAGAACCAAGCCGCAGACTTTGAAAAATAATGTCCGATGAAGTGTGGTCAGGCCATACTTACGAAAAGAATAAGGAACAAATGAATGCTTTCGAAAATGGAAGATTACAACACAAACTAAGTGGTGAAAACTCGTGGAATAAAAAGATCCCTACAAAATGGAACAAGGAAAACATAAGAATATGGAGAGTGTGCGAAGCACCCTAACATAACATATAAAAGAAAACGAAAGAAAGGGAAAATGAGACAAAGACAAGAGAGCTTTCTTGAGTTAAAACGTAGAGAAAAGAGATGCAAATTGATTCATACCGAAATCTCAGCTTTCTTGTCTCACATCATATCCTATGCATCACCTAATATAGAGAGTATACTATAACTAACGTTTCATAGTACCAATACAAAGTGCTAAGGGAATATCTCATGACGATATGTGCAAGCCTGCAATATATGTCTTAGTTTTATTTATATATCTACTTACAATATGTCACATACAGCCTAAGTCATTTAACATCAAGTGAATAACATGTCACAAAAGACGTAGCTTTCAGTGAGCCTTAGTATATAACAATATCTACTGTATCGAAATTCATATTACAGAACACTGTAAAACAAAACTCTTGCTCTGTATCACCACGTGCTAATTTATTCAGGATTTTCTTATTTCAAAGTGCCATAAACTCATACGAAATTCTCAGTGTTTGCGGTAAACCCTCTAATCGAGCTAAAGTGGATTCAATCAAGTGATGGGTTAACCAGAACATAAGGATTACTATAGTGGCAACTGGTATTCAATGTTAATCTATACCCCTGCACTCTGTCCAGAACATAATCAAACTGTTAAACCTCTCAGAACGGTACCTACATTTTGGTAAAGTAACTCCGAAAACCCCCATTCAATGAACCTCCATGAGATTTGAACCCGTGACCCAGAAAGTGAGTGTGGAAGCCTCTCGGTCAACTGAAGATCCGAATTTACACACAAGTGTGATTCGGAACCCATATAGGCCTAATCCTAAGAAGCTACAGACTCAATTAGGTAGAGAATACATTTAACAGCTTTGCAAGGGCGGTAATAATCTACATCCATTTACTTAAATCCCATTACTATTATTATTAAACTTACCTGAGCTGAGACGTATTTCCATGCAATATAAACCTTGGTTAAATGTTCCAACTCTCTCTGTACTTTTTGGTATTCTAAATATTGTCCTCGTTCTTCTTTTAACTTCTGTAACGTTGGTGTAATTTCTTCTGTAATAATCTGAAACAAAAACAAATGTCATTTGGTGTTATTAAAAATAAACTACATACACAGATAAACCTATTTTTCTAACCCAAAGGTTCATATATTCATAGTGGTAAGAAAGGCCGTGTTTATAATACTCACTGATTAGAGTGACAAAATCTAATTTTATAATTCCTCTGTCTCCATGTGTCACATTTATCGTTTAACACATGTTCTTGGTATGTATCCTTCCGAAGATGAAGTGTGTTTATTTCGAAAACATTCAAAGGAATTATTTATTATATTTCCACAACTGGAGGTTGCTGTGCACTCTGAAAGTAATTATAATAACAGCACATGTTCCTTTTAAAAGTATTAACTATGGTCCTTCAGTTTCGAATCTACCATTCATTAACGCAGAACAAGAAAAAAAAAGTTATCGTACAGTGTGTGCTGAACAAACTGGTGGTGAAAACAGTTCACTGAATACGAGAAATCATGGGTTTTGCAATTCAGAACATTTTAAATTTAGACTTCAGCATCCTTCAGAACTCCCAAGGGGTCGTTCAGTTAAGCATTCAAAGCGGGGATGAGGGGGTTCAAGCTTTGCTTATTTTTGCTGATAATTGGATGGAGGATAAGAGCAATGCTTACCTAACAAGACAAATATGCACGCGAGATAATGTGCTCCAATGTGCTCGGCAAGTACCGGCATTTTTTGTCCGGATAATTTTGATAAAATAAAATAAAAAAGTATCGTGTATTCTTAAATCATAGTTTGCATCTGTTAAATATCTTACGACTATAAACTAAGAATTAATAAAATTGTTACGGCTCAATGCACGTGGGTTTCCAGCCTTTTCCTTTTACGTCAAATATTCAAATTGCAGTGCACGTAAACAGAAATTAACTTTCACGAACCAAAGTTCGTCCTCGTACTTCAATAATACTTATAATTAGTTTTAAAGAAATGCTAGTAGCTCCAGGATTTTGTGCTGACTCTTTTGGAACATTACGATTGTCCACTCGTGTTTTCAGTCTTGTCTTCTATTGAGGATGGCATGCAGCCGAAATACATAGTGAATAATCTTTGTGTTAAGTGTGAATTACCTTAGAATACAACGTTAAGACAATTCCATTCCTGTCTATTCAAATTTGATCTATCATACTGCCTATCCGGCCTATTCCTATACGTACTATTCCTATATATATGATAAGAAGCTGGTCTTTTGGACAGTTCGACCGATGCATGAATCCGCTCTGTGGAACATGTGGGATGAAATTGTTATAACTGATATCGTGTAAATATTTGGATAAATAGGACTTCGGACTGAATGTTTTTGAATCTCTGATATCTTCTTTAATCCTAGGCATAAAATTTATTTTGGTCAAATCTATGTACGTCATTTTCGCAAGAAATTTATTATGCACCCGATGAATCTAAGTGATCTATAAAATAACTTCCGAAAACTTTTCCCAAAATTCCTGATGTTCACCGAGTGATTTTTTTTTTTTTTATATTATTATTATTTTTATTTCCCAGTACGATAGAATTCGACGAGAAAATGCCTTAATGATTTTTGAGTTAGCTTTTCCTGTCTTCGTTGATTTCTGTCAAGTATTCAGTGTAGATGCTGGTAATCATAACAGAGTTTGTTCTTGTCTTTTTAACTGAGTGCTATTAGTACTGAATTAACTGCAAACAAAACTTCACGATTGCACAGACATTTTTGTGTTTGAATACATGCCTGACACTATGGTTAAGACTGCTTCAAAACAATAAGTCTCGATATACACCAAACTCTCCAATGTAATGACCAGCAGAGCTCATAGGATAAGGATAATCCGCAATACATCAAGTCACTTTCACATAACCATTATTCACCAAAGAAGGCTGCGATCCTGAGTTTGCAATCCAGAAATCCCTGTTAGATATCATTACATTACTCTATAGCCAAACTAAGAAAACACTTTGGTGATACAATCGGTTGTTATGTACATCTTTAGAATACAAACAAAATTCATTACATTTAGGTCGGTACCAAGTTTGCTATTTAGTTACGACTAGAAAAATAGGGAAGAACATATCGTCTCTATAGTGAATTAGCAAAAAAAATCACAGTTCACCATTTTTTTTAGGTGTTTTGTTTTCCTATAAACCCATTTTTATTTATTTTTCTCGGTTCTAACTGTAATCACACATTTGATTCGAACCAAGGTCGCTTTCCGAGCACAAAAAATGATCCAATATTTGCAAATGATCTTTAAAAACAGTCTTCACTTAATTTATAAAACTTACATCATTTATTTCTTTCAACTTAGCATCTTTCTTCTCAATTGTCTTCTGGGCTTGTAGTTTCTTTGCCTCATACATTCTGGTTCCAGCTGCTTCCTCTATCATGGCGAGAATCTAAAATATAAAAGCACAGAAAAATAGTTTTTATTTTCGCCACTGTAAAACACGAATGAACGCGATGCAGATGTTCTACGAATTTTATAAAAAAATTTAGTGTTACTTTGCATACATACTACTACTGCGTACGATTCATACTATTTTCTACTTTTGGAAATCATATATAACAATTAATGCATACCTTGTTAAAGCGGCTTTTCTTCCATCTTAATTTCATCTCACCCAGAACGAACCTTCTCCCTATTATCATGAAAAACAGATACAGGGTTCACACTCTCCTAGGCAGCACATATTCCCTGACTTTTCCAATTTTTCAAGATTTTTAAAAAGTTTTCACATATTAGCACAACACTATTAGTGGGTTTGACTAGCCTTTGTTAAGAAGTTAACGAATCGTTAGATAATGAATTTAATGAATGTAACGTTACTTAACGATTTGTTAAAATCTTAACCATGACTGGTGAAACACATTGTATATACAGTAGATACGGTACTGAATACGGAAGTTACGAATCTCACACGACCTCTTTAGTGCAATTTAGTGAGAAAATTTAAATTTGCTCAACAGATTAGAGAGGAAATCTGAAAGGAATACCTCCAGCTACAAGAATCGCCACTAGGGCTGTGAAGTCAGAAGTAATTATTGAGTTACTGGAGACGGAGTCGGCAAAAAATATTATGATTTCTACTAAATGGAAATTGTAATACAATTCGTTAAAAAATAACATTTACCATAGGAAGATGTCATTATGAGTGGGTATTAGAGGAAGTAGCGTCTTGGATTCTGAGTTAATCGTTGCTTATAAGCTTATGCATCCACTAATTAAAAGATTCTCCCTCCCGCAAGGCAGTTGTGTACTTGTATCGGTTAGTTGTTGACCTATTTGAATAATATAAACTATATACATTTCCAATTTCAATTATATTAAATGGATTAAATCTATTTCTTCTCTTCATTCAAGTCTACACATTATAACAACTGTGCACTTGTAGCGCAATTATTTACCTTCTAGCAATTGTGCGTTGACTATTAAACTCTATTTCTAGTTACCCCCTACAACAAAATGACGTGCTTCACTTCGACTGGCTTTATTATTTCTGTATATTTGATTCTATTTCATTCACTAAGCATTCGCTAAAATAATATTTTTGGGGGCCAATGAACTAAGACTTGAGGAAAAGATTTGTTTTATATGAAGTATCGTGTTAAATGGAGCGGGTATATTTCTAAGTACAAAAACAGGGTTCGGAGTTGGTGGTATTGTAAATTAAGGAGTTGGAGAGTTGAAGATTCTGTGTACCGACTCCACAGAATTGGTTGTCACCTGTTTCAGGCACGTCACATTACATAAAAAATGCTTGCTCAGCAAAATGGAAGTTTGAAATGAAGTATTCAGAAAGCACTAAACCTACACTTTATATTCTGACTGTTCCAGATTTTAAATATTTCTGTTGAAACTCCCTGACTTTTCCAGTACTCTGTACTTGAAAGCTGATTTTTCTTGGCTTTCCAGGGCAGTGAGAACCCTGAGAAAGCGTTATCCGAATTATGTGTGCACATGCCTGACCTATACTGATCATTTTCCTGTTCGAAGAAAACGTCGAAAATGTAATTCACAACAATACAGTTAATTCTACATAAGTGTTACTTGGTAAGTAAATATCATTGTTCATGATCTCCATAGTGGCCATTTTTTTGTTCTTTACTCGCCCTTTCGAGAGTTTTTGTATGAATTACATATATATTGATTGTTTATCCCGTTTCTACAATGAAATTTCGAGTTATCACAGCGACCTGACAAGAATATCAACAAGGTGAGTAAAATGCTACTTGTTTTTACTTCTAAATTTTGTATGTCACACATGTTTGTACATATTGTGTGACATGAAGCCTTCTAGTGAATTTTTTGTTTTGTAATACTTTCCAATAGGGCGACCTGTCTGCCATTAAAGCATATCTTCTATATGTAGCCTAACTACTTCTCTATTCGGAGGCAAAGTGTTATATGCAGCCGAAGCTCACTTATTCAGTATATTCAATATTTCTTAGTGACCGAATACACAGTTAAAGCATTTGGGCAAGAAGTTACCATGCGCTATTATGGATACAATCACATTTACTACACAGAAACGACAGGATAACCAGAATGAGGAACATTGGAAGCCACTCGTTTGCACCTTCTCCAACAAGCAGAAAGTTAGACTATATATCCTGGAATAAAGTAGTAGTTGTGTCTCCATATACTCCTTCCAAATGCATGTATCTTTTTTGTTATCAATTACACTACTGTATCGTACATTCTTTAACCAGATCGTATGTACTACTTTCAGTTTATTCTAACCTAATGTTTGCAATTTTGAATATCTTCTTAGTTCCTTCACTTGTCGTCTGTTATGCCTCTCCAACTACTTTTCTGTTTTTCTATATACTACCTGGTCAGAATAATTTACTTCATAAAATTATTTCCAAGCTCTAAATCACTGCTTTTTCTCATTAATTGCGTTTCTACTTCATTACTCCACTCTCAATTGCTGAATCTCACTACCACAATACCATTCCCGATAGAACCGTGCACAGCGTCCTCATTTTTCCAGTATTCTTTGTTTCTTATTCTGCAGCACACCCCTTTTGAACGTCTACATTAGCTCCCACACATGGATCGCCAGCCTATAGGGGCCGAGGTGGCACAATGGTACAGCGCTCACCTCTGGTGCTTGGTGTTGTCGGTTCGATACCTGCTCGTTTCGTGTGATTCGTGGTGGACAAACACCGTGTGTGGTTGTGGGTTTCTCGGGATTTTCTCGTTTCCTCCCACTTTCTTCATTCTACCAATCATTCCATCATCATCCACCTGGCCTGAGTCAAAGTTGCCTGAAGGGCTTAAAAATTAAATTCAAATCGCCAGCCTCTAAAGAATGTTTCTCACAGAGACTCCAGCGAGAAGAGCAAGTCATCACTACACTTCTTCCAGATTGGGAACCATAAATTAGTATCTCAAAACCGATAAAATTTCCTATTACTGTTTATCTTGAACGGCTACTAAACGTTTGTATTGTCTTAATTATACGAGGCATAGCCCATAATCATTGTTGAATCACTATTATTCTGGAGAATATTATTTTTTCTTAAATTTATTAATTTATTCTTTTTTAATGTTGATTTAATCATTTAAATACGTTTATAGTATTATAACTATTATGCACAGGAAAAAAGTTTGAGTTGGTGCTGGATAGATAGTAGCACGACTTTTATGAATTTAGGGGACAAATATTAATTATAATGGTGTTAATGAAATTATTTATTTACCATAATGATTCAACATGTAAAATATTATTAATCTTGAAGATTTATAGCAACAGAATTAATATTTATATTGTTATTATGAATTATATGTATTTAATCACTATAACTTATGTTTCCCGGAATGGTATATTCAGGGACAGGCGCAGGCAAGTAGGTCAAAAAAGGAGACTTTGTAGACTAAAATGTTAAAGAAACAAGAGACAAAAAAAAAAAAAAGAGAAAAAGCTACTAAAAGAGACTATCTGACGTGAAACCAGTATCCATATTCTTTATTACCAATGAGTGTAAAACACTACATTTGTGTGTGTATGTGTGTTAAAATCCCCTACCACAGGGCCGGTTAAGTCCAGAACTGAACAAAACTTATATTAATATTGTGATAATAACACGATATTTATTTATAAATTTTGTGAAATATTTTGAATGAACACACAGAATGAATGACATATTACAAGAAACACAAACTCTCACTTCAGTAACAGTTCAGAGCTTTGTTGATAAAGGAGAAATTAAAATGTATGTTCAATTCTGGACCTGGATGGGGTATGGCCAAATGCATTTATTACTTTGACAATGTACATAAAATTTCAGAAACTACACAAAATTTAAGAAGCTATACAAAATGTAATTTACAAAAAATTTACATTCACTGTTTTCTATCCTCTCGCGAAGGGGATGTTTTATAAACAAATAGCGATGAATGGCCACTGATTGAAGTAAAGCGTAAAGAGGGAAAGAATCTCACAGTCGGGGCAATGTGAATTCTGAAATACCTTATGTAGAACCTATTTATTCGGATACAGCTGTCAATCAATGTCTATGGTAACACTTCCAAACGTAAAGATCTTTTGTTGCGTCAGGAAAAACTTAATTCAGGGCGTTTTCCTGAAACTCGGCGCCATAAAGTTTAATGATTGAAATATAGAAAAAATAGAAGAGGACTTCAGCCGAGATTTGTCCCACGAAAGTAGAAAGATACATGAAGAAAGAAACACAGAAGGGTCTCCACTCAACCACCCTATTGCGGAGACAAAAGACCCGCCAACCACCAACACATATAGAAGAGATTATACCAAAAAAGGAAATAATTACATTCTAGAACTCATTACATTTATCACTGGACATAGAAAGAAATGTGAATGTACAAAAAAACTTAGCAGATACTGACATCCTAAAAAAAAATCCTCAAAGAAGAGACTTTTAAGAGACAAGCTCAAGAAAAAGAGACTAAAAGCTAGAAAAGAGACTCGCGCCTATCCCTGTATATTGGACCATCGGGTTTTCCTCTATGGATGATTATTATTTGAATTAGTTTTTTAATTCATGGTACTGCTTCTGTAATTCTGGTAGTTCGAAAGAACTCCACGATCAAAATAAATATTAGTTCCCTAGTCCTCCCTTGTTTTATTGCTCATCAGCTCAACAGACCTCCTGCTGGAAATCCCCTATATGAGGATAGCACGCACAACACCTACACTGGGTGGAACAGTGGCATGGTATATAGCCTGCAGGTTGGTCCTTCCATTCCACGTTTCCTCCATCGATGGCCAGCGAACCCTTGAAAACTAAGCAAAAAGAAGTATGTCGTTCCTTTAGAAGCCCTGAGATGTTACATATACTATTTCAGTTAAACAATCTAGCAAACCTAATTTTTTTTTTCCTTAATGTGAATTCATTGTGTAAGAATCAATAAAAACTGCTAAGAATGCAAAAGAAATAGCTCATAAAACGCAGCCTTTTAACTTACCTCAGGTGGTTTCATATTAAGTACTTTCGTGATACGTCCTTGCATTATAAGAAAGTGAGGATTGTTTACGTTCAACTGCACTGATCTGAAAAGATCTTGCACTCTGTTGTTCTGAACATTCGAACCATTAATAAGATATTTATTCTTTCCTCCAATCACAACCTGTATAAACAAATGAGCATTATTTAAAAGGATATGTGAAACTACATTTCTAAAGAAATGAACTTGTCAAACTAAGCAAGAAAAACACATTATGTAACACGCTTAAACACTTTTCTTAGAAGAAAGAAGAATACTACAAAGACAAACGGTTGCTGTTTCGCAAATTTTAATTGAAGTTACTGTAGTTTCTACTTCAGAAACAACACATGTTAATGGTTTTACTAGTATGGATGAATTACATGACTTCTTGAACTAAAGGACTTGTAAATTCTAATAGCAACCAATTATAGTACATAAAATCATTATCTATGAAGCAATTCCTAGCTAGAATTTCTTTACAACTATACAGATTGTACGGGTGTACATAAAGTAAATAACTTTAAAAATATGTATTGTAAAGAAACTATTAATACTACTAATTGATATAATATACACTAGATGAAAGAATAATGAAAAACAACTTTCTGACAAGGCTGTAGAGTCGGAGAGTGTAGAGTTGTAGGGTGAAGTCTGAAGAAGGAGGTGGTATACTTCCGAAACTGTTACATTTTAGTTTCTTTTTATTAAAATATATCTGCCTTGCCATAAAGTTGTTTTTCTTTATTCAAGATGGATACAAGGCCGTATTGTCATAATATCCACCTAATTGAAAGAGTAAAGTGTAGTTTTTTGTATATATGTATATATCGATCGTGATGTTCCTTTGGGAACACCCTGTTCTATGGGGAGTATAGGTAGAGACAAAGATACACGGGAATGTGGTTCTTGCCCATTACCAGTTTTATTATGAAAATAATATAAGTCCTTTGCGTTACTAAAAATAGCGTCCCGTACCCAAGTTATTTTACAAATCTGAAGAGATATTACAACTCTTATGGCTTCTTCTTCTTGGGTGTGGACCTCGTAGAAGAAAGCAGGATAGGTGTTGCACCAGTCCGACAGCAACTGAGTGTCAGGTTATTTGTGCCAGTCCGTCAGCAACTGAGCACAGGGTCAATTAGGTAGCCCACCTGTCCGACAGCAACAGAGTGAGCAGGTTGGGAATAGCTCGCCTGTCCAACAGCAACAGAGCGAGCAGGTTGGGAATCGCACACCAGTCCGACAGCAACTGAGTGTGCAGGTTAAAGGAGTGTACCAGTTCGATTGCAACTGAGTACTAGGAAAGAGGAGAGAAGTGATCACCCGGGGAAGTGATAATTTGATTTGGTGCATCGGTCTTTTATAGACCTAATTCTGCTGATGTCGTTGACTCCTCCTCCAAGTCGGTGGCAGCTCCATCGGTGGCCTCTTGACGAAACTGAAGTTATCGTCTGCACTGTATGTTTTCACTTGTTTGTTTATGTTGTCACTCGTATTACACACCACTATCATGTTCATGTTTTGATTACGAGCGTCGAGTGCTGAAGCACGTGGAACGTTACATTCCCCCCTCCCAACGTTAAATATAGGGACACAGTTATCTGGGGAACTATATTTACACTGATTCTGTCGTAGAACGTTCCACTTTAATTTTCCATAGAAATACACTTATCACACTTCAAATTTTTTTTAAAAAAAACTATAAATCAGTCGGTTATTTATATAATGCACTGCGTTGTATTGGGACAAACACTAGCTTGCTGTATATGTTCTATCGTGTTAATGGATGGATGGATATCAGTTTCTTACTAAACCGAGCAGGTTCGGTCTTGCTCGACGTCACGACCCTCAAGGTAGTAAGGTGTATCCACTTATTCAATATTTATAGACAAGATCACTGATCGATATCGCTAAGTTTGCACTATTCACTTTCGTGCTTTTAGGTGAGAACTTCTGTTCATTGTCCGCATTGTAGTTAGCGGTTGCACTAGATATGTCTAAAATCGTATCAAGTGACAATTTGTCTATGCAGATTTCACTATTTGTCATTATATTCCTGTTAATTTGGAGCCACGTATAGATAATAATAATTGTTATCACTAGGGCCAGGATGCAAAGCACAATCACTGTTTCCAGTATAGGCATTTTTCTGGAATAGATAAGTTTAGGCAAATGTATTAATTTTGCAATTTTCCTATACGATGATACGTGTAGCACAATATGTTAGCAATAATTAAAAATAAAATTAATAATAAAATCACTAAAGCGATAGTAATCCATTTCTTTCCTTTTCTTTTTTTTTAAAAAAAATATCTCTTCATTCATGTATGTTCATGTGTATATGATAGTATTTAAAACATTGTTTCTTGAAGTACTGTAAGGTGCCATCATCTGGCGCTGATGTGCACGAGACATGCTGCCATCTAGTGAGTAACGTAAGAGTTGCTGGTTCCTGCCGTTTGAACAGCGACTCATGTGAAAAATGCTTTACAGAAGTAACTTTATTTTCCTATTGTTTTTTTCTCTTTCTCCGTAAGTAGTTTATAAGTTGTTGTTTTTTTTCAGAACTTTTATTGTTTCTTTTTTTCATGATACGGTTTTAGTCGGTCTATCGCTATGAATTGTACTGTCGGTCGACAGTGAGCAATTTATATAAGTTCGAATGGACCTTAAAATTGTGGCGGGGTCGACGTATGTCCAGGTCCACGCCTGAGGCTTCCCTTTCAGGCGTTTCGGGAATTGAACTAAGACTCTTAATCCAATATGATATTCATTTTGTGAGTGCCTCTTATCAAAGAATTTATTTTGGTGAATAAAGTGCTTAATTACTTCATCGGCAGCCTTCTTACGTATTTGAGGGAGTTTTTCTAGAGGTACCTATGTGGCGCGACCCCTAGGTTACAATCCGCCACTGTCCTTGGTATGTAGCCTGTGAGCAAAAAGTGTGGCGATTCCTTTAAATTAGTTTGTACAGATACACTATATGCAAAGACGGCTTTCGGCAAGTAGTGAGGCTATGAGTCCATATCCCCATGCGTATAGAATTTTAGAATATTTTTCAAGTGACGTCCTGATATCTCTGCCAAGCCTACTGTGGCTGTATGATGGGAGTCCAATGTAATACTCATCGGAGCCCCGAAAAACAGAATTATAGAATTATATGTTTCTCCAAGAAATCGGTGACAGTTTTGGCAGATATGGAGTCGACGATCATGGTCACCATATGGCGTGATGCAGCTTCTATTCCTAGATGTATAAATTTTCTCGTGTTATTGTATGGAATCGGTCCGAAAGTATCAAATACTCTCTCTTCCGATATTTTACCTATAGGATGTTCCAAAAGTTCGGCTTGACGTTTCTGTGGCAGGTTATTAAGTCTCTGGCAATACATATTTATATATATATAACTAGTACAAAGGAAAGCCGGGAGGGCAATTTAAGGTAAATTTAAGACAAATGAAGGAGAAAAAAAGATAATACTTACCGCTTAGTTTCGCATTAGATCACACATATTCACGTAAAAAAGTCACTATATTTCGTGTATTACACGTTTTCAAGTATAGAGAAAGAGAGCGATGTTCACGTGTTCACAAAGTACAAGTTTGAAGAGACATTGGCGACACGTAGCAGACAAAGCATCAAAACTGGAAAACAACTGACTGCTGTAGCGCGTAATTTCCGGAACTTGAAATAATAATAACTGCATAGCATGTAAATACAAGGTGGGATCGTGAATGGAAATGTGTTGAAAATGAAGAGGAAAAGGGGAGCTTAGAGTTAATGAACCTATTACAAGTGTTTCCTGTAGTTCCATTTCTTGCCGCTAGATGGCGGTAAATTTTATATGGCGTTTCTGGAGCTGAAAAGGTGTTTTCTGTACATTTTCATAAAACAAATAGTGCAACGGATTTCCAATACTTTTTATGGGAATATGTAAAGAACCTGGTCCTTCATCTTCCAAGTGATGTTATAGAATTGCGGGGGAGAATTGAGCATGACATTTTGGAAATAAAAAGTTTTATACAGAACTAATAACGCAGCAGAAAACCAGGAACATGGAAGTTTGTATCTATGCAGTAACACATGGAACAATTTAGACAGTGGACGCGGAACAGGTTCCATTCCTT
>JAGDQP010033826.1:0-20468 GCA_022664845.1 Lepisma saccharinum | reverse complement strand
CCCAGAATTGGATCACTTACCTTATATTTAATTATGTCCACATTTATTACATAAATATGCGTGCTATATAGGAATATTTATTACACCTGGTTGTTTAAATTTATATTGGCTAAGTTCAATTAAATCACTTGCTTTTCGGAAATCACTGGACTATTCTTGTATGGAATTGGTCACTTATTATTTGTATACTATAGTCAAATCAGATATTCCATCTTGAAGACATTCCTTAAATTATGAAACATTTTCAATAGGAAGTTTGTCAATGCGCATAAGTAATTAAGTAGAGGTTTTTCGACAACCATGATACTAGTTATTGTTCAACAAATTGTACTCAGATATTTCTTGAAGGTTATGTGCATGTCTCGCTTAATAGAATTGAATTGAATTTTATTTATGGACTTTAGGTAGCTAAGGTTCAGGCCGGGATAGGGGAGGGGAAAGGATTCGGGAAGATGTAGGCCAGAGTCTATGTTGAAAGTCCCATCCCTGTATTTGCTTTGTGTAACTGAGGAAATATCCTGGACCTCAGTCAGAATGGTCGGCCGCACATTCGAACCGACAACCTCCCGAATGCTAAACCAACGATCTACCACTGAGCTACGGTGGCTCGATGTATCGCTTAATCTTGTCAATATATTCCCTTTTACACTGACAGGTAATTGTATACCATTATTTCTAAAATATCTTTGATAATTTTTTGTTAGTATGTAACCTGGGTAAATTTAAGTAGTAAAAAAGGTATCCTCAGTGTGATAGGCACACGTGACCTACGGTACGAAGTGATGTGGAATGGTCAGTCCCACGTTCGACCGCCTTTACCTTCCCAAGGTGCCCAGGAATACCAAGGACACTCTGGTACTCAATTTGATAGGAGGTTGAGTACACCTCAGAGCGCCAGGCATGGGTACACTGCGAGAAACTCTCTAGCACTCTGGCCGGGATTTGAACCCGCGTCGCCCGATTCGTAGTCAGATGCGCTGTAACGTAATTAAATTTAGTCTCTGTTGCTGACTGTCAGTTGTGGATGATTTCCTTGAACAGACACATATAGTTGACTAGGAACAACTCTGGAACAAATTTACACTTTGGGGGCAGGTTTAAGAGCAAGTGGTGGGTAGAGCTTGCAAGATTTTCGTGGAAAAGCAGATAACACGAACGTCGTGTCTTTGCGATATTTAAAAGTAATTCGCAGATAATACATAATATTACACTTTTTACAACACACCGCTGGTCTACTGGTTACCGTCGCTGACTGCTGATCGTGGGGTCCCGGGTTTGATTCCCGGATCTGCCAAGAGAAATTTCCAAAGCGAGAGGGTCTAGAACGGTACCCACCCAGCATCGTAATGCAGTTTGGGTGCTGCTGTGAATAAAAAACAATGGCGATCACAGTTGAGAACTTCGGCTCTCCTCTCCCAACACGTTTGGTCAGCGTGGGATCAGTAGAACAACTCCTCCTTCCGGGAGAGACAGCACCTAGAAGTGGATTGAATATGGATGTGAATTATTATTACACGTTTCAGTTCGTAGTACTGTAAAACTGGTAATCATCAATAAAATTAAGGTTGTAGCTGTTGTGGAGCTACATTTTTTAAACACCAGAAATTTAAGGACAATATTCTTCGTAGTATCAAATCTTTACGTGCAGATTATTATTTCTTTTTCAATAGATTATTTTCTTTAAGCATCTACTTTACTCTTCAAATTATACTGAAACCGGATATTGAGTACAAGAATGAATATGAAACAAATCCATTGAACGTTTTCATGCCTCGTATAATACTATCTTAAAAAGTACTATACGTTTAGTTATTTAGAAAGAACCAAGAGACTGAGATTTTACTATGACATTACTCTCCTATGTGGCCGTGACTCGGTAGTAGAGGCTTAGCATTCATGAGGTTCTAGGATCGATCTCAGTAGCCGACTATCCTAACTGAGGTTTTTCCAAGTCATACCAGGCAAATGCTGGGATAGTACCTACAAAATAGGTTTTGGCCGTCTATATCCCCTCACCCAATCCCGGCCTGAGCCTGAAATGCCTAAAGGTCTTAAAATAAATTCAAATTCATAACAAGCAAGATATATAAGATCAGTTATTGGTTGTTTGAAGATCAAGCTACTGGTCCACCAAAACAGACATGGCTGTTATAACTCATTGGCAGATTTCTTTTAGGTTTTACAATGGTCGTTTAGTTTTGAAATGCCAATTTAAGAGATGGAAACACTCGGACATTAACAACAATAATTATATTAAATTTAATTGAACAAAAACTATTCAGAGCAAGTCAACGAGAACATTGCGGTTAATATTTACACTAGAAAAATTACTTGACGTCATTAAGCTTTATTATTTTGCAGAATTAATGTTTCAAATTTCGTTAATGAAAACTACAAATAAGAAGAAGCAAGTAGCGTTAGGAGGCCATCAATGAGAAATTATACTCACATATGTATCCCCCTGAGCTTCTTGTAGTGAACAATTTATGTGTTTTAACTAAATGTTGACGTTTCGGACTAGAACAAAGCCTTCGTCATAAATTAAACCCAAAACAAGATAGAAATGAAAGAAAATAATATGAACTAAAAGTAAAATCATGGTTTACATCTTGCTAGTATACAATACAAGACAAATTAATAATAGTTTACATTAACTGAAAGAAAAGTCGATTGAGTGAATCAGAAACGAAAACAAGGATAGCGATGGGAACTTGTTCACTTAACCCCAGTTTGCACCTCACCTAATTAAATTTCTCACTAAATCAACGTTAGTCATGAATTGTGGATAAAAAAGAATGAAAACATATTAACAACAAACTATACTCATTACTTACCACGGGGTTTCTTAGTGCCTCTGACTTGATAAATTAGTCTAACCAGTTCGCGTGTGTTAGAATAAAAGTACGTTTGTGTTTTGTGTTGTAGTAAAAGAAGAATCTCATTCTCGAATTTTGACGCTACTTTATGTTAACCAAGACGTGATCGTTAAAGATTATCAAAAGTCCTTAAGTCCAACAGTAAAAAAAAAATACATGTTATTTTAAAAGTAAACTAGTTTTTTTTTACCTTGCTATCATCAAATTTAATTCGGTCATCCATCTTGACCATCAAAATCATTGCAAACATCACATTCGTCCTTAACTAAGCAAAGAAGACACCAGACCCTACACGAATCTTACACAGAAGAGTCAATTTGTTCCGAAGTTCAACCTTAGTAAGAACTCCTTGATCAGTTACTTCTTTCTATAAGTCTTTCAAGCGAAACTCGGTAGCCATGTGGGCTAGGGCGCTGGACTGCCGCTCATAAAGTTGCGGGTTCGAATCCCGTCTGGGGGTATGAATATTTGTGGATTTTAAACTTACTGCATTCATATCATGGTGACGAGAAGTAGTTCTTAATTACTAAAAAAAATGTCCCATGTAAAATAAAGTTTACGAAGTTTTTATAAGTCATTCAACATTTTCTTTTCAATTTTGAGAAACATGAAATGGGTTTAGCTTAATAGGTTTGTACTCTTTTAGTACGATCTCAACATTCATTCCTTTTCAGACATTCAAATCGGTCCGAGATTACTGCTTTATATGTAGAGTTGATATACTTTATTATTCAATCAATCTCGGAGCCCACTAAGGGTGAGTTCTACAATCGACGGCTAAACTCCTAGTCAGAGCTAAGTTGAGGCCAACTCTCATTGGTCAAAATCAGACTTGGCCACAACTTAGCGCTGACTAGAAGTTTAACGGTTGATTGTAGAACTCACCCTAAGACGTCTACCTTAAAGTGAAGATTCTCGTATTTCCTACAACATTAATTCTACGGGACACACCCTCAGAAACTCTCTGTGAAATGTTCATTCAGTTTTAGGATGTGAAGTAAAGTAGCAGTATGCTTAATATATTACATCTCCATCAAAGGACTTTGCAGGTTTATGGAGAGTTTTGTAATAATCGGAATGCAAAATAAGTGCAACATCAAATCGAAAGTTGTTGAGAGTTAGCGATAGAGATAATTGTAACTTGATGAGAGACAGATGTAACCCGATAACAACCGATAATATTTTGGTGGTAAAACAAGTGTGTCCCAAAAAAAAAGTGGATGAAATTGCTTCATATTGATGGCCGAAACATATAGTGTATAATTATAGGTGGTTCTATAGCGTGTTGATCATCCACTATTTTGAGACATTCTACCGTGCTTTACCACCAAAACTTTATCAATAATTATTTGGTCATATCGATATCTGTTTACGAATCATCAGCAACATCGAATGTGTTTTTTTTAGATCTCTTAGGTCATTTGCAATGTCTCTTAGTAATTATCGATTTTATCAAGGATTTTAACTAATTAGACTAATCAGTAGCTCCCATTAAGAGCTTCCGTGTGATATATAAAGAACTCGGGGTAAAATAATGATAACCCACAAAATTCCAGGTCAGTTCGTAAAATTGTAAGCGAGTTTCTAAATTATTTCTGATTTTATTTTAAGAAGAAATTAGTTTTCTTTTGAACAGTCAATTTAGATATGATAATTATGTACAAGCACTTACAGTAAATCGACCTTGCTAATATTTATCTTCATATTAAGGGAAGGGAATGTGGAATATCATTATTTTCCCCCGAAGTCTTCATATTATACTTTTCTTGTGCACAATTATGACAAAAAATTCACCATAAACCCTAGAAGGTTCTTTATAAAATAGTGAAAAAACTGCTATTGTTCTTGCAAAGAGGCTACTTACCATCAACAAATGAAGGAACGTTAACGCAAAAAATTGAAAAAAAAATTAAATAAAACGCTGTTTACTTTGACCGTTCTTTATCTCTAATAGTACGCAAGTATTCTGAACGTTATAACAGTACCCAGATACTTTTGATACTCCAATTAATTAATATCTATATACTTTGGATACTATCTATCTATCAATGTATTTGATATACTATACAAATTCATCACAAAACTATTTTTAATACATCAAGAAGGTTGAAAACTTAATATACATGGACTATGTGAACATTTCGTTTCGTTTTTAGTACACTTTCTAAAGGTCTTAAAATAAATTCAATTCTAGTACACTTTAAATTTATTTAAGTGCTAGAAAAGGAAACATCGTGTATATCTTTAGTGATGTAAATAAGAAAATAGTGTGTGGATAATATCTGAAATGTTTTAAAGAAACATTTTGAAAATTTGTTTCAAAATGTTCAACTTTGGTAGTGATTTTGGAGATAGGTAAATTTAGCTTTTTTTTGTTGGTGAATATATATAATTTGTATATTAAAATAATTATTATTTGCTTTATTTTAGAATTATCATATCTAAATTTTCCTTCTTGTATGCAGCGATTTATGTCAAATTTTATGAGAAAATTGAAGAACCCAGTCAGATAACAGGTTAACCCACATTTGGGTTAAAATGAAGATACACCCATAATTTTAATCTGTTGCTTAACACCTTTGTGCCATTGTATCATTTCTGGACATTCTGTTCGTTAGTTGGCCAGTTTCTTCCTTTCAGATATTTGTGGGTTAACCCGTTTTCTGACTGGAGTCCTCAATTGTGTACGCCAATCTAAGTTGGAACGTTTAAATTAATGATTTTGTTTTTATTTTATTTCTCTTCCAGCAAAGGAGGCCTTTCTCTTTCTTACTTTCTCAGCAATCAGATCGAGTGCCAAGATGTCAGTGTACCTTCTGTAAAACACTAAATGAGGTGCTAAAAGGCTGGCTCTTAACTTTGGCAGCAGGAACTGTTTAGTAAAAAAAAGTAATGAAAAGTTAACTGGATGGTTCGTCCTCAACATACAAAAAAAAAAATAATCCAAGAAGCCGCCCTGAAGAGGTGACGTATTCTGCAGGGACAATGCTGCCAAAAATGGCAACCTCTTACAATTTTATCCTGCAGCAGTGATGAGAGAATATAAGAACTTTATATATATATATATATATCCAACAAATGAAAAACTCTACTCACTACATGGTGCTTTTGAAAACAAAACAAAAAAAAAACGGAAGACATTTTGAAGTTTAGGACAAATGATGCTACAGCTTCCCTTTGACAGTGCCCTATAAGAATAGTGTGAGAAGACAAAAAGATGCTCTTGGCCACATGTTAGGAGTTTGATATTTGTATAGATGGGTATTCATCACTGTGATTGGGTGAAAAAGAAAATTAACCGGTGACGTCATAGCAGACAAACGGGTGCAAGTCTTTTTTCTTCTATCTTACAAGCACACTCACATTTTTAATCTTAACCTAAACTAAATTGTAGCTTTTAAAAAGGAAAAAAAAAAGAAATGAAAAGGTTATAAAAGGTCATAGTACCCTTATAGAAAAAAAAAACAAAATAAAAGACTCTGAACTCTTGCCCTTACTAACTAATAGACCCAAATAGTTATTAATTAGCCTGATGGTAATCGAAATACGACTGCAAAATATTCAGCATTATAAAATTATATCCTGTTTAGATCTGGATTCGTAGTAGATTTAATAGGTCCTTGAAAAAAAAATAATAATTAAAAGACAGAATGATTATAAAAGGAATAAAAACATGCCTTCATTTCATTATGTTATTAAGAATTAATAAGAAGAAAAAAGGAAAAAAATCTGTATAAAATGCTTAGATCTGGATAAGTATGCAAACATTGCGATAGCTTGAAACATTTCATTGTACGCTGCTAGGGAAAGGAGATGAAGCTAATAGACAAAAAGTAATACTCAAACGTTTATTAAAGCATAATGACCTAGAAAAAGTCTGTAGTAATTTGTAGGTGTATTAACTTCCAATGTCTCAACGCCCTTCGATCTCCTCAAGGAATGACAAAAAAAAAAAGAATATTTAGTAGTGCCTGATAGTTAGTTTCTACTCCATCTTATCATGTAACCAAAAAAAAAAGAAAAGAAAAGCCTATCCACGAGTCATTTTTTTAAAATATAAAAAAAAAAAGCAAACAAAGCAGTATTTTCTCCAATCCCGCCCTTTCCCCGCTCCTCCTGTTGATTATCCTAAAATTCTATCTCCTTATTGGAGGTTGCAGAGCCCGCCCATCACTGCGCTCCTTTGAGTGTATGAAAGGACTGTCTGGTTGACATTTTTTTCTACTTTTTTTGAGGATTGTGAAAGCCATACTTTTAAGAGAAGTGTCCTGATATGCAATGTAGTGTGGGAAAACCCAGGTGATATTTGTTAAAAAGTTTTAAAAAACGAGTGGAGCTATTATATAAATATATATATATAACTATATATACAAGAATCTTGAGCGCTCACGTCTTGTGAAGATAAAAAAAAACACGTAGGCTAATTATAAACAATTGTGTAAGGTATTATAAACTCAAGATTATCTCTTGTTGAATACTTTATTGTGAACAACTAGTTTTAAGCACTGTTTTAAGTGCTTGTATTTTTGGGCTGTGTGAAGCTTATTACTAGAGTTGGAATAGCTTTTTGCCTAGCTCTGAATTTTACCAGTTATGGCGTTAAAAAATTCATTCCTTAAAGTTTTTCGCCCCCCCGTGCTCCCCTTATCCCAATTTAAAAACCAAAACAATACTTTAGCCCAGTGTAGAATATAAATATATAAAACTCATCTGGCTACCGATTAAGAATATTAAAATAAGATACACACGTTATAACGAAAAAAAATCCTATTTGTCAGGTGTACACAAGAATTTGGACTCCAAACATACATATCCATCATGCTTCTGTGCTTTACGTGAAAGAACATTTATACCCCCCCAAAAAAAGGACGTTAAATATATCATTAAGAATATATATATATTTAAGAGTAAAATTTGGCAAAATATCTTTTGAATGGTGGTGTCAAACAATAAGAACCTTATTTTTTCTAGTAGTCTGTCAGAAAGATTCAAGAAATGACTGTACTAAGTTCATGACTTTGTCATATTGTCTTGTATAATTTCATTGGACTCATTTTGAACCTTTGACAAAACATTGTGTATGTATTTTTGTTGTATAACCAGGACATGTATTGAAAAATTCTGATTCCAACCAATGCAATGTTGGAAATTATTATATTTAGAGAGCGTAAAATTACGTCAAATAATTAGGGAGGCAAAATCTAACTGCTGAAACCACAAATTAGTTCAATTGTTTTTTTTTTCTCAATTTTCTTCCCTAACGTCATCAAACACACTTAACCATTTCTGTAGATTACCTCCAGTTGTTTGTATCATTTGATTGGTTTTTTCGTTGAGAAAGAAATAATTGCAGTTTTGTTTTTCTATTGGGTTTTCTCTGTGTACACTGAAAAACATTTCTCAATAGTTACTCAAGTGATTTCACTAGGAAATATTTGTTTATGTGCATGAATTCAAACGTATGCGTGTTGCTCAGTGTTTCTTTTCTTACTTTTCAGCTTCGATTGTTTGTACTGTCTGTTTATTTTATAATACATATAATATTATATCTACAATACATATAATTATTTATTATAATAGATTTCCGTTCAATATTCTCATAAATAGTTGTAAAACTTACCTTGATGTATTTTGATAAAAGACATATATTTTGCTTCTACGGTATAAGCCGAGCGATCTTAATCAATTTCTTTTCCATATTTCATCCATTTATTGTAATTTCTTTCTTGTTCCTTTTAGTCGCCCTGTCTCTATTCTAACACTTGTATTCCTCCTTTACTTCCTTCTCGCTGGGACTGTTCTCTAGTACCAGTTACTTGGAAGATCTGGTTCCGAAGGAGACTCCTTACATCTATTGACTCTTCATCTTGGATTCTCTGTGCTGTCTTCACTTCCACTTGCTTTCATTTAGTCTCTTACAATGACTCCATCACTGCAAAAACAGCATAAGTAACTATCTTGAATTTCTTTAGAATATAAAGATCTCTACTAGGACAGGTTGCTAAAAAAAAAAACTAATTATCACATTTCATAAGATTATTTTGAGCTTTATCACGTCTCGTTCCTAATGAAATCTCCTATCATCTTGGTAAGAGTTTCCGTGATATTCTAGACTTAATTACTCTCTTCCTATAGTATAATCTTTGTCTTATTTCAACAGTAATTGCTCTCTTTGTAAACCATTGTGCTGTCGTCTCTTTTTTTTCTGTTTATTTTCATCTATCGATAAAATGTGTTGGTTTTGTTCTTTATAAGGAATTATTAGTATGAACGAATATATATATTGTGTTATGATATACACTTATGAACATCTTTTCACAGTATTCAAAAACTGAGCAAATTATCTTATTCTCAATGAAAAATGAAAATGAAAAAACAAGGTCTACTCTACCTCCATTTCTAGCGTTCGGATTCTTAATGTTATCTGAAAATTTTTCGCTTCCTTTCAAGTTATTTGTCCTGAGAAATTAATCTCTTTTTTTTTCACCTTATGTTGTTTTTTTCTTTTAGTTCTGACTACTTCAAAATATAACAAAAAAAGGTGTTATAGATGTGGAAAAGGTACTGAGGAAAAGGATTTTTTTTTTTTTCAAAAATAATCAAATGAACTTACTACAGCCATTTTTTATTGGTCATTCAATAGTACCAAGAGTTGCACAATACGTTAACACAATAATTTATTAGAACAGTTTCTTTTATTATTGTAAGAAACTATATCCGCAGTTGTACAATAGAAAGAAAAAGGTTTAAAAATATAAGCATCCTTCCATAACGTTCAAAAACAGAACAGCTCATGTAAACTATACAAAATGAAAGATATTCAAAATACTAATAGGTATTAAAATTTAAAAAAAAAAAAAATGTATTAAGAAAAATAATGTATGAAGTCCAGTTCTTTTCAGAAAAAAACAAGTAGCCACACTGTAGGAATAACATTTGCAGAGCTATCCTGGTTTCACTGAAAATTAAAACAGAACAATATAGATATACACATATACACATACACATATATATATATAATACTTACATATATATGTAATGTACTCATTTTACCAAAACTTGTACAACTCAGCTAAAATGACTACTTAAGTCATTGAAGGAAAAATAATTATAATTAAAAGATGGGAAAAAAAAAATAATAATTATATGAAAAACTTCGTAAAGCATAAGCCTGCTTTCATTCTTACAATACCAGTCAATTAACTCTAACATTCTCATGATCATTTTTGTATCCGCTTCTTTGTATTGCATCTTGTACATAAAGTGTAAATATGACACCATTGTTTGTTTTACACCCAACAATGTTTATTGTTGACAGTTATTTTACTTTGTTGAGTGGGTTAAGATAAAAAAAAAATAAATAATAATATTCAAATTTATGAATGGCGTGGATTCTTGCCAGTTTAGGGATTTAAAAGAAAATATATATATATATATACGTTTTTGGCAGGGAAGCACACCAGTCTGTATTTAAAAAAAAAAGAAACTAGTACTGCTTCTACTAGATCCTGCTTCTTGTATCTTTCCCAATCATACAGTAACCAAAAAAAAAAAAGTAAACATATTCAAAATGAAGAGAAAAACTATGTCCAAATAAAGTGAACATAAAAAATGGTATTATAGAATATTCCTAAATACTTTTTTTATATAAATATCTATAAATTAATTTCCTTTTGCAGAAGAAGTAACAGGATCTAGTGGAGACCATAAAAAAAAAAGAAAAATATTACAAAAAAGAATCATTCTTGTACGCCAAGACCTTATTGCTTCTGTGGTCCTAAATTCAGGTTCTAGACTCTGATTCTAGATTTACTCTAGATCGCTTTTCGTCTTGGCTTGCCAACCGCCTTTGCTATTGGGGTAAAAGGTGGCCAAAGACAGTGTATTATTAAGGGAGAAAAAAAAACAGTCATCTTTAAAGTTTAATAATAATAATTTAAAAAAAAAAGAAAAAACAAAAGTGTTACTACAAATGGTAGTAACTATAAATTTAAAAAAATATATATATTCCAGGCAGGGAACTTTCAGAAGGACACATCCCAAAACTCTCTTTATGATTATTATTATCATTATTATTTGTTATTATTATTATTTTAGCTTGTATTTAAACTATTAAATCCTGTATTTCCCCTCCCTGAAAAACATATATTAAGAAGAAAAAAAAATAAGGAGATAAAAGAAATCAAAAACAGTGGTTTGTTGTTTCGTGGTACCTGAGGTACATAACACTACATACTGAGGTAAATAATTGCTCTTTAAGACTTCATAATAATTATATATATATATATTAGAAAGCATTTGCTCTCTTGTGAGTGCATGTAACATTATTCAGTTCCGTGAACCTCTCTATTTTATATTAAGAGAAAAAAAAATAATCTTTATTTATAAGGAAAATATCCCTACTTGGTCTCCCTTTGTCACCTCCTTCTTACATTTTTTCTCTTTGTATCGAGAATACTAAAAAAAAATTAAAGGAACAACTTTTATGAATTTCTAACCATAACTTCCATGTTCTTAAATATAGGTGAAGGGGGAAATATACAGTATATATATATATAAGAGAAATTTTCAGAAAAAATAATTCTGGCATGCTTTTGTGGTGGTGTGTTGCAAAAAAAAATAAAAATAAATTACGTAGGAGTGAAGAAGATTTAAAGAAAAAAACATTTGAATACAATGTGGAAGACAATATTTTTTGCCCTTTCTTCCTTCAGGTCTGTCTTGTAATTTTTAAGTCCACTCTGTTCTGTTCCACTGCCATTGGTCAATCATGAGTAGGGGTTGCCTTTTTTCTTCTACTTAAAAAGAAAAAAAAACTGCTGTCCGATTCGCATCCAAGTTTTTTTTTTTCCTAACATGCGAGTCTATATAAATACATATATATATATAAATATATATAATGTCAACCTCTACTCATGAAACTGACCGGGCTCCACGATTAGTTTAATCGTGGTCCGAGGTGTGTGCTTTTTCAATGCCAATAAAACTTTTAAACTGATAAAAAATTGATGTGTGTGTGATTTATTTATACTTCTCCTAATATCCTTTCCCTCCTATAACATAAATATATGGTTAATGGATAATATTTATACTGAATGTGAAAGTAACTTTTTGTGCAATATAAATGGTATGTTATTTCTTCTTTTCAAACGCGTACTACAATTGATTAAACATAATTCTTTTCGGGATTGTCGTCATGTATCTTCTATGTTGTATTATGCCTTTACAAAATAAAAGATACATGACGTACAACTCGAAAAGAATAATCTTCTTTATGGACAATCGTCATGAAAGCTTACAATTTTATTTACCTACTCGACTTGCATTGTTTACTTGCAAAAATGGCATATTCAAACATTTTTCATATATCTAGAAAAAAAGAAAACGGAGCAAGAATGTAGTGAAGAAAAGAAGCGACTGAGTTCTCCACGGAAAAATAAGACAAACGAGAGACAAAAAATAGCTCTAACGATTCGTTCTTCTTTTTGGAAATGGTATTTCTTAAGTTACGAGTTCCGGAACGCTTATGCAGATTCTCCCATTGCAGAAGTACATGTCCAGAATCGGGAACAAATGTGATTGGAACGATATTTTTTTTCTTTTTGTCAGAACAAACTAAAGTAATATTTGTACGACGATATTTGACAGTTTTCTAGTTCTAAGTAAGTGTAAGTGAGTGAGTTCTAAGTGATATTTGAATCTCATTGTCCTGCTGAAAGACTCCCAAGAAAATACTCGCTGTTATGCTCACTTTACCGATCTGTAATTTTAAAATTGGTTTTCACAAAAATACAAAGTTGTAAGAAATGAAACGAACGTGATTTCAACTTTGCAAAATGTTTGAGTACAACTTTCAAGCCGTTCATATACACAAACGTCACGATAAAAAATATTGTTTTTTTTTTATAGTTGTTATAAAAAACTAATCATTTATATATGGCCTTTCGCTATCCACGGCTCAGTACGGGATAGGAAAGGGGCAAGGATTCACGAAGGAGTTGGCCAGCGCCTAAATTGATAGTACCATCCTGACATTTGCCTGGCATGAGTGAGGAAAACCACTGGAAATACTACAGTCAGGATGGTTGTCCGTTAATATCGAACCAATCCAATGCTCTACTAACTGTACTATAGCTATAAGATGGTAAAAAAAGTTAAAAAGAAAAAGGACACTTCCATTAGAGAATACCAAGACAAGTGTACGGGAACTTCACAAACACAATAGGGAAGTGGCAACGTTTCACAAAAGCGTTTTCACATCGTAGGAGAGAAAATTGGCACAGTGGAATGGTACGGGACTAGTGATATGGAGACGCCATGTTGCCAACTACCAATATATATCATATTCAGCCATTTTCTATCCACTGTTGGATAAAGTTCTCCCCCCTTTTCTTTCCACATATCTCGGTCTGCTGTTATCCTCATCCATGTAGCTCCTGAAAAACACATGATTTCATCTACCGATCTTGCATTTGGACGTCATCTCGGTCGTTTCTTTTCTCTACGAATCCAATGTAGTACATTTGTCGTCCATCTTCCATCTGTTCGTCTAGCTATGTGACCGGCCCATCTCCACTTCATTTTCTTCGTAGTTTTGATTATATCTTCTACCTTTGTTTGTGCGCGAATCCATTCATTTGTCTTCCTGTCCCTCTTAGTTATTCCTAGCATGAATCTCTACATTGCTCTTTGTATGACTCTTAATCTTTGAGTCGTTTGCGCATTCGATGTCCAAGTTTCATAGCCGTACATCATCACAGGTAAGACAGATTGATTATAAACTTTACGATTCAGACACATTGATAGTTTGCTTTTGAAAATAAAGTGTAGTCTTCCAAACGAACTCACGAACTCCACGCCATTTTACATCTTCTATTTATGTCATCAGTCAACTTGGCATTCGCTGTTTTGAGCTGGCCTAGGTAAACATACTCATCAACTATGCCTACTGTCTCTCCGCTAATCTTTATTTCATTCCTCGCAGCATGTTGATTGTACATTACTTTTGTTTCACTTAAATTCATTTTAAGGCCTATTTTCGAACTTTCATTACACAGCTCTTCCGTTCTGGTTTGCAGTTCTTCTGCACTTCAAGCAAACAGAACTATATCATCAGCAAATCGTAGGTGATGAAGATATTTGCCGTTGATCTTTATTCCAACTTCATCTCATTTTAAATTTTGGAACACTCTCACCAGCACAGCAGAAAACAGTTTTGGAGAAATTGAATCTCCTTGCCTTACCCCTTTTCCAACTTTAAATTTTCACTTTCTTGATGTAGCCTAATGACAGATGCAGCAGTCGAGTAAATGTTTCGCAGTAGCTTGATGTATGCACTTTCGATGCCTTGATGTTCAAGTGATGTAAGTACTGCTGACAAGGAGACACAACCGAAAGCTTTTTCAAAACCTATGAATCCTAGACACAGTGGAAGTTCATATTCATTAGTCCTTTCCATAACTTCATTCATTGTTGGTATGTGCTGCATTGTGCTAAATCCAGGACCAAATTGGGCTTGTTCTCTTCTCTGGTTAAAATTTAATCTCATTCAATACGATTCAAAATAATTTTGATGAACATTTTGTATAGAACTGACAGTAGACTAATTCGTCTGTAGTTCCCGACGCGTTCTTTGTCCCCTTTCTTCTACATCAAAATGATAACAACAATATTCCACAGGAAAACTAAGGACAATCAGAATTAGAATACTTACACATGATAGTTCCCGTTGTAGAAGTCACTCAAAGACACACATAAAAAAAAAAAAAAAACACACACAAAACCTTTTGCTAATTTTCGAACTTAACCTTTAGCTCAACTGGAAAAACTGACTTTCACCGCCATATAAACTGAATGTTGTTACACTTGCGTCACTACGACTACTTTCTTTTATTTGGTGGTCAGAAATTTACTCAGAAAATTTTCTGTGACTTCAACTGCGTTCGAAGTACAGGTTGACAATAAAAAATCCGGCAACCTTGGGGCCCTAAGGACTGCTTGATTTTCAAAAATTCCGGATTTTTTAAAATATATATTTAACAGAAAAGGAATGAATACCTATACGGTGCTTTAAAGAGAGAAAATTAAATACTAAATGAAAAACAAATTTGATGCTTTGGGAATTCATCAAGATCAGCTTTTAGTTTCTATTTTTTATTTAAGAATGTTTCTTAAAAGGAAAACAGAAAAAAACCTGAAATACGCCAAGATGTTAAAAAATCCAACTAATGTATTGCCATCCAGCTGTGAAAGAAACGAACATATATACCAGGTTAACCCTACTGTATACAGATGGCAGTAAGCATGACCAAACATCTGATTCTGGAGTACAGCGCCGTCAAAACATAAACGGCACCTCCAGAAAACAATGGTGCGCCAAAGTGACAAATTTAAAAATGCGCTCCGGCATTCATGCCGTAAAACTGATGGAACCAGAATATTTGCGGGATTTTTTTATTGTCAACCTGTAGTAACGTACATTCATCCCCCATGATTATGAAGTAGAATAGGTGTTCAGAAATGTAAATTATTACTGTAATTTTATTTAGGAAAGTGTGAGAAGTGCAGTAAAATGAATATTCCGAAGTTCTCTGATGAACACCCAGCTGTTTACAAGATTCGAGTGATTATACAAGTATGGTGTATGAATGAAAAGAGTTTGAAAATGAGGTTTTACAAGAAAACACTTGTCCATTTGTACACAACGCGTTTCGTAACAAGAGGGCAACATTTAAACGCTTTTCAAACCATGGTGTTGGTAATCAGTGATATATATATCTCGTACATGCATTAATTAGTTTAAACGTGGTGGAAGTTTCGATAAGTACAGAACACAAGTTGACCAGGAACAACATCATCATAGAAAAATTCTAGAAGTTCCACATAATCTTGAAATTTCTGCCGTAATGCACAACAGTAATAGTGCTATGCTTAAAATGTAAACAATACTTTGATAGACACTATTTTTCGGGTCTGATAAATCATCTCACACTATGAAAATCGAGTTAGAATCTTTTCTGGTAACGAAAGAGAATTTAATGTGTTACTAGGTCAGAATCCTATAAAGATTCCACAGACGCAAACCAAACCATCTTAGATTGTTTAAGTGATTGCCCAAGTACGAAACTACATACATTGAAATAGCAAAACATATGGCGACAACATGATAAATAGAGTTGAAGAAGAACTTGCAGCCTTATGGAAGTGGGAGATTGATACGTCAGCCATACTGGAGTTTACAGTATTCAATAGCAACAAATTTGTTAATTAGACGCTTAGCTACATGTATAGTAATTTTAAGGCAAACTAATACAAGGACTTAAATGAAATTTATATTAGTCCCTTAAAGAATTAGTGTCTCAAATTCTTAAACAATCCGTATAGCTAAAACTGTTCCTCTCAATAACAAAATGATTAAATTAGTTTGGAAAATCATAAAAGAACGCAGTAGGACCAACATTCATTATTATAGTCATTATTTATGCCACAATTTACAAAAGGTCCATCCACTGTCATTGCCTCCCTTTCTCGTTAGATTAACTGGCTACTTATTCTCTACGAATCAGAACGCCATTGGAGTTCCACTAGTCTCGACTTTAGACGCATCTGTGGACAAAATGAATCGGATTCACATATTGATAGGACTGTTGAACAATCTTGTGTTATTATATAAAAGAATCTCACCCTTAACACAGATATACTTTATTGAACAAAAATAAAAAAACTAAAGAACCTACACAAAAGCATATTAACTATCAAATTATGCAAATATCCATCTTTTCGTTCTGTGCTTCTGGCTACACTGCTTTTAAGTTAATCACAACATACACGAAGAACCATAATAGAGGAAAATAAGTGCGGTAAGAAGAAATTTGTTGATAAGTATCTTAAGATATTTTGAAAAACCTGGCCAAGCTTTCGTGTGTTTATCGAATCCATTATCAGGGTTGAGCTCTTTAACTGGTATTCTCGGATAACTTAAAAGAAGGACAAATTAATACATTTGAAGAACTATAAAAAAGGGAAACAAGTGCGATAAGAAGATATTCGAAAATAAAATTAAATAAATTACGAACTTATAGAAACTAGCCCAGCTTTCGTGTGGTTATCAAATCCATCATCAAAGTCGAACCTTAATTTGCTTTTCAAGGATCATCTTATATACAGTCAGTGAGAATCAACAACTACTAACCTCAAAATTATATTCTAAATTGAATTTCAAGACTTCATCCAGAAAAGCTAGAAAGGAATGAGGAACACACCAAATTTTCTTCAGCACATATTCTTTCCTTCTTTTCGTTTCTTATAATGTGCTGTTCCGACGAAAAAATATTGAAGTATTTGGAACGTTAACGTAGTGGTTTTGTTATAATCACGGACGAATTGGAGGTCTAACCGCAAACATCGAGCTTTATTTGTACATCATGAATAATCTTAAGTTACATTGTTATTATTGTCATGAGTAATCTCACTAACATGGGATTTACATAACATTTGTATAAAAAGAAGTTGAGAGAGAATATCAACATTAAAATTTGAGATTTGATGAGACACCAACTTTGATGAGATCTGTAATAAATAAATAAATAAAATTTGTTGCCCACTTGTTTTATATTAATATAATCATGGGGTACAAAATAGAAGGAAAAGAGACCTACAATATTATATCTACTGTAAATTAATATCTTTGAAATAATAATTCTCGAAGTTACCCTAGAAATAATATACATTGGACCTATGGCGTAAATTGGTGGGATCAGTTGAGAAATAGGTTATGGATTAGCCAGCTTGAAGTCTGCAGAGGCCAAACCACTTAAAATTGAAATATTTCTTGAAATGCAGTTACCTAAAATTTGGACAACCGTTTATGAGTGATGGGCTAACTTACACGAGTATTGTGGTGGCATACTAGGTCAGTAGAATGTTGCGCCAATGATGGCTTTTTTGTTCGTTGGCAAATATTAATTCTCACTATTGACCAACGTGGAGAAACACTTCATCTAAACCATCCAACAACATTCTATGCTGCTAAGGTAGTATTAAATTTCTCTTAATGCCAATTTGTGAATTGTTAGTTTTAGAACACTTTTTACCTTTCGGAATATGCTTATAATTACAATATCACATAAGAAACGGTAAAAGTAGCATATATTTTCCTACATTTACATTACATATTAAGAATAAGTACATTTAACTTGTCTTCAAACTCAAGACTTGTACACCTTTTAAATTATTGGCACACTCAAAACTTGTGCAAAGAGGAATTAATATCTACTGGTATACATTTTTTTTTTACTGGGCGATTTTCAGAAAAAAAAAATTAAAAATGTCCACACCGAGAGTGGTGGATTGTCCTGACTTTTACACCAGAAAAGATGAAATGGTTTGGAGAAAATTTTGATGATGCACAGGAGATGTTCCTGTGGCTAGCAAATTAGTGCTAGAGCAACAGTTCGATAAGAAAGAAACCGTGCTTCGACTTTCGGACCACAGTGCCAACTTTAGACTTGGTGAAACTCTAAAATCTAAAAGATCTTACAGATCTCTTTGGTAAACTTTGATAAACTTTATTTTAGATGGTCCATTTTAGTAACTATGGACTTCGGCCTCTCACGATGTTATGAATGCAAAGCAGTTTGAAATCCACAAACATCCATTTTCAAGGCGGAATTCGAACCCGAGACCTCATGAACGGTCACTCAGCGCTCTATCCCACACAATTACAGAGGTCGGCTTAGAGACCTCTTGTTAAAAGGTTGTTTGAAAAGCACACCAGAAAGTCTCAAAGTTATGTAACATAACAGGACTTGAGTCTCCAGCAAAAAAGTTGAAAATAAGAAACTGAATATTTCTCGCCTTTATAGATCCTTGAGATTACAAGCCGTCATATTTTACAATTTGCTACAGCAGTGGAAGAAAAAATGAGGAAGATAGCGTCTAGGGTCTCTATTGAATATCCCATTGCGGAATTCCTCTAGTGGGGCTGAGGAAAACCCTTGAAATCTTTAATCAAGTTGATCCGCGTGAGCGAGACTCCAACCCACACCATCTTCCCGGTGCTTATCAGAAGTAAGAGACGGTAACAACTGGACTTCAGAACTGGGTAATTGGAAATATACGAGGTAACCTTTGCATTATTTAAAAGTAAATGTTTAATCTAACAAGTAACACTATTTCAAGTGGACACTCAGATCTAGAAGATATATACATATTTAAAATCAGTATAAAAAACTGAGTTTGTACATAAAATATTAGGTGCCATTGGCAAGTGGTTGAAGAGAAAATGGCGGGCAAAGTTTTGAATAACATTGTATTTGGTACGCTACTTATGAATATCTGACGCTAGTTTACACTCAATACCGCGCAGTACGCTGACAGCAGAGGCGGACTGGGCCGCCCGGATACCCGATTTCCGGGTGGGCCCTGCCCTCTGCAAAATTACATAAGATATTGCTCGATTAGTTATAACTAATTCAAAACTCCGTTCTCGTTGATAGAAAGCAGTGACGTAACTAGTGGGCCCGCAGTGCTAGCGAAGGGGGGGGGGACAGTAGGGAAAGGGGGCCCCTGCCCAACCCGTAGCCTTGTTTGTTGAAAAATCAGTAAGACAATAAAAAAAGTCTCAAAAATACATGTAAGATATTAACTCGAAAATGTAATCTCGTCCACAATTTATGTATTCAATAATGTGATGTGCAATCGATAACATACAAAGAGCATGGAGCTGATTCTCCTACGGTAAGGAAACCGTGTTAGACATGGAGTTGTTGGACGCGAGTGATGATGTCAAAAAACGGGCCCGAAGTCCCAGAAATCGGGCCCCAAAGTTTCGAGCTTGGGTCCCTTCTATTCACCAATGAAATATGTAGTTCTTGGACGTGGGAGGTGGCATTGGAAAGGTCGTGTCCCCTTTGCACAGCGGTGATGTCACAAATCGAGCCCGGGGCCTGATGTCCCCAGATATCGGGCCCCGGAAGTATAGGATCGGGTGCCTTCTATTCACCAATGAAGCATGGAGCTTTTGGACGTGGGTGGAGGCATTGGAAAGGGTCGGTTTCCCCTGAGCACACCGGTGATGTCGTAAATCTGACCCGGGGCCCGAAGCCCAAGAAATCGGGCCCCAAAGGATGTTCATACCATATTCTCCATGCTTTTTGCTCATAAAAGTAAGTTTCCTTATTAGCCTGCCTGAATGTTATTCAACCGAACATTACAAGACAATACTGTGATATTGCATGTCAGTAAGGGACAGCGCAATATATTTGATATCGAATAGAAGGGACCTGAGTCCAAATATGTGGGGCCCGAATTCTTGGGTTTTGGACCACGGGACCGATTTCTAACATCACGGCTGTGCTCAGGGGACCCGGTTCTTTCCAACGCCACAACTCGCCTTTCCAACTCCATGTCTAACACGGTTTCCTTACTGTAGGAGGATTTTCATGTAATATTCTCCATGTTTTTATGCAAGAGTAACAGAGACATTACAAAGCTGTGGGAATTAACAGAGCATTAGATTAGGACAATTTCTTTTTATCCTATATATTATAAAGTACACGGGAAATAGTGAACCCCAATGGAAACGCACCACAT
>JAGDQP010033825.1:0-20470 GCA_022664845.1 Lepisma saccharinum | reverse complement strand
CATGGATTATTTAGTGAAATAAGTGTCCCGTTTGGAGATGGTGTGGTGAAAGTGTGTGTGACTTTGTTCGAATTTGGGATGTCCCATAACTCAGTGAGTGAAGATGGGGAGACACTCAAGTAGAATCAAAGGATAGAGCAAACACTTCATTCATTTTTGTCAGTCCTCTTCTATTTTGTACTTTCAAATGTGTGATAGTTTGAAACTAACTTGAAAAGAGGCAAATTTAAGACTTCAATAGAATATGTAGTTCCTAAGAACTGATGAGAACTTATGACAAAAGGTTTTGAAACACCGTCAAGTTCCTGCGTGTTACGTTTGCACGATAATTGCGCCCTTAAAATAAGTTAGTGTTAGAATGAATTATATTTCAATGCAGTTAAAACTTCAGTTAAGTGTTGTTATATGTGAATATTTATTTAATGTTACCAACATGTATGGTGAGTTCACTCAGCTCTGTTTAAACCAGTGTGTGTGCCTCGTTTGAATTTGAATTTAATGTCAAAGCCTGTAGGCAACTTTGACTCAGACCGGATGGATGATGATGGGATGAATTGGTGGAATGAAGAAAGTGGGAGGAAACGGTAGAACCCCGAGTAAACCCACGCACACGGTGTTTGTACAGCATAAAGCCTACATTGCATGAGCAGGGATCGAACTGACGACCTCTAGCACAACGCGTGAGCGCTCTATCCATTGAGCCACCTTGGCCCTATGTGTCTGTCTCTTATTTGACTTTTGGTATATAGTACGTTCTGTAAATCATGTGTCGGTTTCCGTGGTATGTTTTTATCCAATAGTAGATATTGCAGCTTCGGTAGAATTTCCCACTTTTCTCCAGCCTGTGTTATTTCCTATTCTATCCTTCCGGTACCTCTGTTTCTAGGTGCTTGTATTCATTTACCCATTCTTCTTCCTAACTTCTATCTAACTTTCGGTATATTGCGTTGTATCTTCACCACTGAAATAAATAATTGAAATTCGCTCGAGATTTGAGTTAATTATTAATGTCCTAAATGAGCTGGAGAGCTTCTAATGACGGAATCTACAGTTTATGATAAAGTGGGCTCCGAACCACTTCCCAACTATTCTTTAAGAGCAGACATGGCAGCGTGTAATGTTAAGTTGATTTAAAGACCATCATCAGAACTGACTCCATTGCGTTTTCACTTACTCAGTTCCTAATCCTTTTTGAAGATGATTTGTCAGAAACATTGAAAATTCAAGCAGAAAATCAAGTTATATTTTTCAAGGAACCATATCTGTATTAAGTACATAACTTCCATATATGGGCTAAACACACACCTTTCTTAAGTTTGTCACATATC
The DNA here is from genome assembly GCA_022664845.1 of Lepisma saccharinum. Classification (NCBI taxonomy): domain Eukaryota; kingdom Metazoa; phylum Arthropoda; class Insecta; order Zygentoma; family Lepismatidae; genus Lepisma; species Lepisma saccharinum. The sequence goes on along the minus strand of JAGDQP010033825.1, from coordinate 19,142 downwards.
TGAGGACTAACATGTGACATGTATAGGTATAGTTGCCTGTCTTCCCCAATTAGCATTTACAAGTGACTTCAAGAGAAAGGATGTGGAGGAAGTTAGCCAGGGCTTAGTTTGAAGACTAATGTCCCTACATTAGTCTGGTATGACTAAGATAAAATCTTAAAAGGCCGGCCACTGGACGTGAACCCAAGACCATCGAATCCGAAGCCAGCACTCTACCAACTGAGCTGCGATGGCTGTGGTAGAGCAGTAGTAAATAAAATAAATAGCCTTCATCGTAAATAAATATAGTAGGAATTCAGAATTTTTTTCGTTACTTTGAGGAAAATCGTGATATGTCTAGAAGAGGTTAGATTATATAAACTTAGTCGTTCGCTACCCCTATGATCACATTCAGTCTCTTGTTCTCGGTGGATGAGTGATTTCGCTTGTCCCTTGTCGTCAATTGAACGTAGTAATTGGGAATTTACTTAAATCCTTAGGATACAATATTCATCTCATAGGAATCTTCTGGTCGTAGAATTACCTCTGGGCAGAATATTAATCATTACCTAAACATGTATTGAAAATTGGTAAACAAAAAATGAAGATTTCCAAGACGAGTTAAAAGCGACATATATAAAGTAGGTCCGTCAACAAATTTCAACTCAGGCTACTGGGGCTACGAAGATTGGTGAGTTGTTGTTCGAAAGGTCTCTGCGAGACGAATTCAAAACTGTGTAGATCATGTCTCTGTGTGTGTCCTCCGTTTATGAATTTCACCTCACGAGCTACTAGGACTACGAGGGTGATTGAGGTGTCGTTCGAAAGGTCGTGGCAAAACGTTTTCAACGACACATCGATCATCCAAATTGGACGTTCGCTGCTGAAGCTTAGCGATAGCACGTGTGCACATCCCCCGCCTGGCCTCCGTCTCGCTTGTTCCGTGTTTACTTCGATGCTAATTTTCAGTGTTCACTTGCCGTCCTCTATTGTTGTGTGGACTAGGGTGCTGGACCGCCACATTGAGACAAAAGACAAAAAAACGACAGGTAAGTACCGCCTAAACGCTGAGGAAATGTTGATGAGATCGTGGTCAGGGGCACGATTATCTGCTTTACATTCACTTGTTAGTATACAGGATATAGCACTCTTCATCTTGACCAAAGCTATAATAAAACGAATTATTTAACATTTTCGGCCCGGAGATTTTTTTTTTCTTTGCGAGGTTCACTTCGAAACATCGTGGCCCTGGTTGTATTTGGCACAGAGCAGTAAATGTGGGCTCTTTTCGTTCTTCTTTTTTTTTTTTTTTTTTTAAGGACCCAGTGGTTTGTATTTCATGGGGCTAACTTCTTACTTAACAGAGGGAAAGGGACAAAACTCCTGAATTTGAATTTTTTTAAAAAATAAGGCCTTGGGCTCAGACCCGGCAAAACTTCTATTGTAGTTCTTTCTTTGATTTTTCTATACTTAAACGGGTGGGGGAAATCCTGAGTCGTAATGGAGCCGAACTTTGTAGTTATTTTTTTCTTTCAGGACCTACATACAAGGTACCTCTATACCTGACACATTTTTGGGGAAATTCTTCCAACAGTTTCTAGGTAATTTTTTGTGTATGGTCAGATAAGTTAAATATTTGGGTATATAATTTCATAGGGGCAGGGTTCCCAATCACCTGGAAAAGTCAGGGAATTTGATAGCTTATTGTGAAGTTCATTTAGCTACAGCAGGCATTTAATGTTAGATTGTTTTTGAAATTACTTGGAGGCTAATGTTTCAACCATGAAGCAATTTAAGAAGAGAATACAGTGAAATATTTTGATGTATCTTTATTTTCCCATGGAATTATGATATATATACAAAATGGGGTACCTGGAAATTTCTGAGAAGTGACCTGGAAAACCTGGAAAAGTCAGGGAATTTGATCTTGGCAAATGAGTTGGAACCCTGAGGGTTTTTTTTATTTGTAATTAAAGTTGGGTAGTGAGTGACTCCTCGTTGTATTAGTTATGGATCCTAGAAATGATGGTGCAATGAAGTACGGGGTAAATCCTCCTCAAGTAGAATGAAACCTACCCAAATGGAAAGTGGCTGGAAAAGATAAATGTCGCCTCATTTATTCCTAACTGGACCCCTCTAGGAGAGTAATTACTCACGTATGACTTAACGTGGTCAAATTCGATTGAATAGATGATTTTTGGCGATTTTTCACACAGGAAAAGTTGCAGAAGAAGCCAACTTCACCATATTTTGGGACATTATTGTGACGTTACTATACCATCTACGAACTCAAAAATCCACTATGTTGCACAAAAGTTCGACCATATTTGATATAGCAAAAATCTTTGGAATATTTTGTACCGTTCTTGAGATATGGTCCAAGAAGCTTGTGACGTGTCCGTTCACGTAATAGTTCCGACACTTAATGAGTGCTCCCCGGATACAAAACAGAGACTCTTGATCTTGGAAGCTTCAGTAGAGTTCAGTGCTCCTCAGGAGTGAACTCATCGCTACCATCAAAATGTGAGGAGTTTATATAACCTGCCAAGTGTGTGCTTTTTCTCACTTTCGAAGACGTTTTGTGCAGAAGGTAGTAGCTAAATATTGGAGGCAGGACCGTTCTCAACTACCTTAAAATTACATCCCGAAAAATCGAAAGATGTTGGCAAAATTGACAACTTTGAGCGGGCTGCCAGACGTACTGTTTCCGCTAGATATGTCCTGTTTTTAGGCAGTTCGTTTGTCGAGGTTCTTTTCTCAGTGAAGTCTTCTTTTTCGGTTTGGATGCTATAACATATCCACGCTAGAAGACAGGCTGCGATAAATCTTATTATCATTACAAAGAGGTTGCAATTGATATTTCGTTGGCAATGTTTCAATGCGTTTTCAAACCATGATCGTATATATTTTCATTAAAAATGTGCTGAACACTTTTAAATTTAGAATAAACATGGTCGTTGTATTCGAACTTTCTCATTTAATTTAATTTAATAATTTTTCCCTTCTGATTCTTGAAGCTAACCTGGTATTACAAGAATGGGTGTTACGTTTGCTTGCGTCGGGCTTTCTTCTTATAAACAGAGCATAGAACAAACGAACAAATATATACAGCCGAAATAGGAGGGGGGGGGGGGAAGGGTTGCCTAAACTAGTACATTGTCCTGCGAATGGAGTTACCTGCAATACATTTTCATAAGGGTACAAGGGTGCTCTACAAAGTCCATGTATCTGTGAAAAAAATGTTTTTACGTTATAATTAAATAGAACGTACTCACTAAGATACATTTATTCAGCTGGCAACTGAGGCAAACTTGTTTTGCCAGCTGAGGGCGAGTTTTATGTTCACATTTGTTAAGTGTCCTTTTTATTCGAACTCAAATTTGAATTTAATTTTTAAGACTTTTAGGCAACTTCAGCTCAGGCCGGATGGATGATGATGGGGGTGATTAGTAGAATGAAGAAAGTAGGAGAAAACGGGAGAACACTGGAAAAACCCACGCATACGGTGTTTGTCCACCACAGTCCGAGTCGAAATCTAGCAACTACCTAACGATCGTGCGTGTTGGGATCACAACAGATAAAGTGGTTCAGTGTGTATTCGCCATTTAACCGCAACTTAAGATGGTTTCCAAGTTTATTTCGCCCCAGTATGCGCCATGCACGAGGTTCGAATTCCACCTGGGACATGGCTATTTGTGGATTTTAAAACCATTGCACTTGTGTAATCGAGACGGACCTAAGTTAATAGTTACGAAGTTTATCAAAGCTCAATGATTAGTTTTATTTATGCCGTCCGTTTCTTGTTTAGTTCTCCGATAAAAGATAAAATGAATTTCATGGGTGGTAACATCACTGGTTTAGTTCTCTGAGTATTGGTTTCTAAAATATGATCTATCTTCTTAATTTAAGGCTGTAATTTGCTCTCTGGTTGCCCTGCTCCTTATTTCTGTTTCGTTTTTCAGTTCCTTCATCTACAGAGAACTTCTTCTCTTGCGTTTATACCATTTTAATCTTTCTCTTAGTTAGGTAGTGATTTTGCTCCTCGCTATCTCTTACGGTTATTATTTTCATATTATGCACCTGTTTACTCCACATTTTTAGGGTTTTCTTCATGTTGTTCTGGGCTTCCGTGTCAATATGACCTGTGAACATTGGAGGGAACTTCAGTTTCCAAGATGGTGACAGTTACTTTTTCCCTTTTTTTTTCCTGGACTTTTTGTAAAGCACGTCCTATAATACATATGTGACGTCATTTTGAAGGTATTCGGTTTGAAAGTACATACGTATTAGTCATTGAGGGTGTGTCATTCATTGCTTTGGTTGTATCAAATGGGCTGCGAATGAAAGCAATTGCTGGTGCCGCCGACAGCGCTGCCTGGTGCGTGTATGAACAATGAGTTGATGGGAAAAGACCCTATCGTGTAACAGTCTACGTGGCAGTGTGTTGAGCTGATCGTTTCTTTAGTGCGCAGTTGTCACCAAAAGAATGCTGCTGAAAGCTAAATTGTATTTGACTTCAGGTGATCTTTCATCAGACATGTCTGAAATGGTAATGTAATCTTCATGAAGTAGAGTAAATGTGTTTTCTGTGTGCGTCATTTTGGGAAAGGTTTTATAGTGTATTTATCTGCGAGAATTGTGTGCATTAGTAAAGCCGTCCAAAGTAGGCTCGTGCTTCGTAAATCCACAAATGAAAATCAAGCCCTAACGAAGCATTTCTGCTTTTTAAACTGTCTTTCGCTAGTAGTAAAGAAAAAGTGAACTTTAGGGAATTTTTTTGTCTAAACTCAGCCATCAAATATGGGTAACTCAAGGCTGTAACGAATGATTCTGCTGTGCAAGTCACTTCATTTTACTTCAGTTGGGATGAGTAGGCCTAGTACGGCACTTAAGAAAAAGTTGGTAGTCTAACCTTAATTTGAATTGTGAAGCGAGATTGATTGCAGACATTAATATAAATATTAATTGCTTGCCTCCGCGAAATAAAATAGTTTACAAAAGTTTTGATCAAGACTAAATCATGTGAATATTTTAATATAGTTTTACATCAGTGTGGGACTTATTTCTATGGCCGGAGTTGATGTTATACTAACAAAGATACTGGTTTATAGCTTATTCAGATTTTTCACGTTTCACTCAACCTTTTTTTTTTACAGTTTGTGTGTGTCAGAACCGAACCCGGTCAATTATTCCGTTTTCTTAGTTGTAAGTTGCCAAGAATTTAACAGAAAGAAATGTGCTGCTTTCCCCCCTTCCCTTCACTTTCTCTCTCTCTCTCTCTTTTTTAATAAGGAAACGCGACTTTTTTTTTTCGTTTTCCCATCTTCAGTTGATAGGTCTTTTTAACAAGCAAAAGCTATACTAATACATGAAAAAGAGTTGTTTTCAGCTAATGCTGTTCTTCGTGCTTACAGACATAATCTGGCAGTGTTAATAGTTAAAAATCCTACTTATGCGCCATCTTAGTAAGACAAGATCTCGGCTATTCCTGATTAACATTGCAAACCACACAGGATTGGGAGGTGTTCTCATTGTTTTTTTTTTCATATATATATAAAATACGGTGTACGTTTTTTTGTCGTAATTATTTTAATTTTGTTAAATGGTTCAATTTTCTTAAACTTATGACTATCGTTTGCCAAAATTATTTGATGAACATTTTATGATTGGGTGGAACATGTTGATTCATAGTTTCATGATTTTTCTTCGAGTTTGTTTTAGTATAGTTTTTTTTTTGTCAAATGCTTATATTTTGTAAACAGCACGTGTCACCATCGCCGACCTGGTAGCCGTGTGGGTTTGGGCGCTAAGCCAGCGACTCGAAGGTCCCGGGTTTGAATCCTGGCTGGGGCATGAATGTTTTTGTGATTGTGGATTTTAACCAGAACGTGACGAATAATCGTTAAAAAGTTACTAGGATGGCCCATACAAAATGACGTTTACCAAAGTTTTTACTTGTCACCATCAGTATGTATATATATATATATATAAATTGTAAAGGGCCTACCTGAATACGTCATGTGAAACTATACTCTAATCGTGCTTCGTCTGATTGGATCGAGCGAAATATTGTATAGCTTCCTCCTTTTAACAATGTATTTAGGTAAGCCTTTTCTCGTTTTTTAAGTTCAAATTATTTGTATCAGAAGAATAATGTGGGTTTAAAGTTAAGATACTCAATTAAGTATCACACCAATCCTGCACTGTAACATGACATATATGGAGCTCCTGCGTAGCCTAGTCGGTAGCGCGCTCGACTTCAGTGCGAGCGGTTCCGGGTTCGATTCCCGGTGGGGGCTAAAAAATTTCGGTGTTGACCCAGCGTCGTGAGGACAATTATGGAGCTGCTGTGAATAAAAGACAGTGGCGATCACAGTGAGAGCTTCGGTTCTCCTCTCCCAACCCGTCTGGTCAGCGTGGGAGTAGTAGACCAACTCCTCCCTTCGAGGAGAGTCCTCATCCACTAGTGGATTGAATATGGCTTTGATTTATACAGGGGTTGGACAAAAAAAATCTAAAACGTTTGAAAAAGTGTGAAAATCATACCTAGTATGGTGTGGGGCCTCCTCTTGCGTCCAAAACAGCTTGGATCCGACGTGGAATGGACGTATACAGCTCCTGAATCGTGGTGTGTGGAATGTTGTACCATTCTTCCTCCAAAACATGCTCCAGTTCCTTAAGGGATGATGGTGGAGGGTAATGAGACCGAACACGCCTTTCTAACACAGACCACAATGGCTCAGTGATGTTCAGATCGGGTGATTGTGGGACCCAGGGGAAGTGTGATAGCTCCTGGTCATGCTCCTCAAACCATGATTGCACCGTTTTTGCAGCGTGACAGGGTGCCAAATCATCTTGGTAGATGCCATCACCATCCGGAAACAATGTGTGGGCCATGGGTAGAACCTGGACCCCCAAAATGGCCTCATACGCCTTAGCATTCATCATTCCATGCAGGGCTATGATGGGACCTGCAGAAAACCACGATATCACTGCCCATACTGTAACAGAACCACCCCCATGCTTTACAGTTGGGCGCAGACAGTCTGGATCATAGGCCTGCGACGGTGTTCTCCGTACGTAAACACGACCGGTTGTTGGAAAAAAGGTGTAGGTCGATTCATCGGAATACATTACGTGTTTCCACTGATCAAGCGTCCACTCCTTGTGATCCTTGCACCACTGGATACGCCGCTTCGGATCTACTGCTGTGACCAGAGGTTTGGCGATCGCGGCCCTGCCATGAATTTTCATTTTATGAAGTTCCCGTCGCACTGTTTTTGATGAAACCGGGTTCTGTAGGCCGGAATTGAGTTCAGACGTAATTTTCATTGCAGTGGTCTGCTTTTTAGCTGCTACAATCCGTTTTAATGCCCTCCTGTCCCTATCGGACAGGATTGTCTTTCGACCACTGTTGTGCTTTGCAGACGTTGTTTGCCCATGCATTGCGTATGCCCTCGTGACATTGGACACAGTGCCTGTCGATACCCCCACAATGGTCGCCACTGTTGTCACTGAAACTCCAACCAGACGGGCACCAACGATCATGCCTCTTTGGAAGTCTGTCAGGTCGCCCATTTTACCGCACCACTTGCACACCACGACACTCACAGGTGAACTGAGTACTGCTGACGGAAGAGGAAGGACCACATGGCACATTGAAAACAAAACACGATCGGCAACCGCAGCACGTGGTGTACAGTGGCGGGCCATACTTACACGTGTCCTGTATGACGTGTTTTTAGATTTTTTGTTCAACCCCTGTGTATGTATATATATATATATATATATATATATATATGAGCTCCTGCGTAGCCTAGTCGGTAGCGCGCTCGACTTCAATGCGAGCGGTCCCGGGTTCGATTCCCGGTGGGGGCTAAAAAATTTCGGTGTTGACCCAGCATCGTGAGGACAATTGGGGAGCTGCTGTGAATAAAAGACAGTGGCGATCACAGTGAGAGCTTCGGCTCTCCTCTCCCAACCCGTCTGGTCAGCGTGGGAGTAGTAGACCAACTCCTCCCTTCGGGGAGAGGCCTCATCCACTAGTGGATTGAATATGGCTGTGATTTATTATATATATATATATATATTTTACAGGATTGCGTTTCATTTATTTCTGTCATAGTAGTAGGTAATTGTCTTTAGTACATTGATGTATAGTATAGTTAGCTCATAAATGAGTCAATGATTTTGTATCTTTTGTTAGGAGGAACAAAGCCTATTTTAAAAAGTAAAGGCTGTTTCACTTCACTAGAATAAAGTGCGTATGTACAACACTTTTCTACGAAAACTTATAATCCTGTACAGAATACACCTCTCCTTCAGATCCAAGTGAATTTCCACGTGCACTCTGCGGACTTTGAGTTTTAAGTTATTTTAACAGTTAATCTTGAATACCCCAGAAATATGCTCAGCCAAGAATTAAACTGGGGACTGTGCTGTGCAACTCGTTGATTAAACGGTTGGCGATTTTACGAGTAAATCACGCTGATAGTTGTAAGAGTAAGGTAAAAAATGTAAAGGTAAAAGCTATTCCCTGTCCGATACGTACGCACCGTAAACGGCACATGGGGAGGTAGCACTCCACATATTCTCGAACCTACGATACGAAGTGAGGTGGTGTGGTCAGTCCCACGCTCGACCGCCTTTACCTTCCCAAGGTGCCCAGGAGTACCAAGGATACACTGGTTCTCAATTTGATAGGAGGCTGAGTGTACCACAGAGCGCCAAGCATGGGAGCAATGAAGAAAATCTCCAGCGTCCTGTTCGGGATTTGAAGCAGGGTCGGCCGATTCGTAGTCGGACGCGCTACCGCCTGAGCCATGTAGTAGTTTAAATCAGTATTTGACCCTTGAAGATAAGATAGTTAAACAACTAACCGAATGTGGTTAGAAAAGTAGTTTCGAAAATTTACATCAGATTAATATTTTAAATCTTAACGTGGGCCAAGAGGTTTTCAAATCCTAGAGGGCCAGGAGGTTTTTAAGCTCTATTTCGTGTCCTGCTCTACACCTACAATCACCGTTGTTGATTTTGTGTATTCCTCGCAGTCCAGTAAAATCATATGTATTAAAAGAACAAGTGACGTCAGCTATAAAGAGGGTTCCGAGTACGAAAAGTCATTGGAAAAGCACATCAGCTACCTTCCATAGTACAAGAGTTAATTGCACACACAATTGTATGTTGCTGGAAGGTGGTATAATGTGACAACTTCTGTGCAGAAGGCAAAGTTTAATTAATAAATGTAATAATGAAGAAGAAAAAAAACAAAAACAAATAGGTTGAGAACACCATAATATGAGAGGATCCTTCTTCCTCTTATTTTGAGCAATCAGAATTGCGATGATGGTAAAATGCAAATATCTTTTAGAAATTGAAAATAAGGCCTAGCTACAGGTGGGTCAAAATATCCTGGCTTTTCTGATGTGTATGAAAATATACGTGCTTTTGGAGAGGACTTAAATCGTACTTGCCTTATAAAGCTTAAATAACGTAACTACGAGATATTTCTAATATATTACGGGCAGTTAATGCGTTTTTGCAGTTACTTTTCATACCTGGAGTTCTCTTTATAGGTGGCGCCGCTTGTGCTTTTGATACATATGATTCACTGAACTATAAGGAATACATTGAATTAAGGACAGTGATCTTAAGTAGAACAGGACATGAAATAGAGCCTAAAAACCTCCTGGCCCTCAAGCGCCCATAACTCGGTACTATAGATTTTTGGGCAATCTGATCTTTTTTGCATTATACTATACGCAATCAGACCTTTCAATTGATGTACAATATGTTGGAGTTAGGTGGTGTGACTTCCCTACTTCTTCTTACACATTTTGTGTTGATTATTATTTAAAGTAAAATTGTTCGAGACCTAACGTTAATGAAACGAATTCACCTTTTTCTTTATTTCAGAATATATTTGAAGAACGTTCCACCCTAGGCGAGGAGGGTGAGTTGGATGAGTCAGAGGAACCAGCACATCATGCCAGAAGGCCTATGAATGCATTCCTCATATTTTGCAAGCGTCATCGCCCTGTCGTAAGAGATAAGTACCCACATCTTGAGAATCGTAGTATTACAAAAATTCTTGGTGAGTGGTGGGCAAATTTGGAACCTTCAGAGAAGGGATCGTACACGGAACTTGCTCGAGAGGTATGTTTACAATTTCATAGTAATAATTATTTCTGTTGAGTGTACAGTATTAAACTGCTGTGTAGTTTATTTTCTTTCTTTCTTGCTTTTGGGTATTGCGGATAGTTTCAAAAGTTGTTGGGGCTGTGGAATCGTGGTCGAAAGCAAATATTGAGTTATTTTTTCGAAGTATGTAAAAGTTGTCCAACTCTGATTACAAACGGAAAATTGACGCATTGGCCGGAAAATAGAACCATTGGGAGAATCTTTAATTCGGTGCACCATGTTAAAATCTACTTGGGTACACTGTTTTGTTTTAGTATCTTGTTAACAGAGGATAGGGAAGCGAGTTGAATGACAGCATCCATATGACAATGACATAAAAATCAAACTTTCAATCATTGTTTTATCGAAACAGCTTCTGCTTATAGGCCCTTTTTCCAGCTACCGCCTCAATTGTTATCCCAAGCTCAAAAATTTCATCTTGGTAGGTACCATTATCAGTGGAGGTACCGAGAGGGCCTGAATTAAAGTAGAAATTGCTTGAAACACTATCATCCTTCATTCCACAAAACAGTTGGAAAACTCCCAAGGGCTTCTATGGAGGATACGCGGAATGAGTTCTGTTTATTTAAAAATATAATTAATAGAGTTTTAAGTTAAAAAAAAACTTTCAGCTTTTCCTTAGTTTATAAAAATATTTTACAATATACTAAAATACAGTATGCACCTAAAATCGTATTCATTATTTGCACAATGCAATTTATTTTTTAAATACGAAATATTTTACATATTTGATGCATAATTAATTAAATATATTCATAAATACAATAGTACAACTAATTCGACTGAGCGGCCGCAGCTCAGTGGTAGAACTTTGGCTTTGCATTCGGGAAGCCCTGGGTTTAATCCCAGCTGCTGACCATCCTGACTGAGATTTTTCCTCAGTCACCAGGTAAATACCGGGATGGTACCTTCAAATTAGGCCCTGGCTGACTTCTTCCCGTATGCTTTCCCCTGCCCTATTCCGGCCTGAGCCTTAGGTGCCTAAAGGCTATAGATAAATTCAATTTAATGAACTAATTGGAGGCCAAGTAAAATTCCGTTGAGTTGCGAACTATCCTCGTGAATTTTAAAGGTCCTAGCTTTCTGATTCGCATCGACTTCATTTTTAAGGAACGCCAAAGTTTAGGAATAAATAAAAGGTGAAATAAGAGAACGGAGACAATTAAAAAGTATCTTCTCAGCTTAATTTCTAATATCGTCCATACTGTCCTTCCTGCTAACAAATGGAAGGTCTAGTAGTTCTGTAACAGATAATAGCAGTAGCAACCCAGAATTACTTCAACGAGAGAACGTCATCGATAGTTCGTAAGGTGATCTTTTATAATTCGAGGTCGCTGAAGTTCAGTGATGGCAAGTGAAGCGTTTAGTAACGGCGCCAGCTCATTATTTTCGGACGACTTTTAGACATTGAGATAGACTGTAATGAACGTAGAAAGGGGAAAAGATGGGAAGGTTGTGACTAAGGATTTGCAGTACAAGATACAGAAACTTGTAATTAACCCACACCGTCGTGGGGATTCCGAGTTGCCAATCCATGAAAATAATTTTGGTATTGAATAACTCTTGGTACGTTGTTCCAAGAGACTAACTAGCTAACTCTGTGGCGTACGGAACTAGCAAGTTCATGTAAATTTAATACAGGGTGATGATATCCGTATTATATAATCATTCAATGTGAGTCCCTTTTTGTCCTAGATTTTTAGAATCGCGTATTCTAACTCAAAGTTAGAGTAATGATGACAAGGTACCACCTTGTTTCAATCTGCTGCGAATCTCTAAACTATCTGACATATTATTTATTACCTATACGTAAGGAATCTGGAAAATCCTGAATAGGCATTACCTTAACTTTTTGGGTGGAAGTCACTAAATTTCTTCGAGTGCCAATGCCAAAATTCTTGAGTTCATGGTCATAAATCTTTAAATGAAATTAGCAAATTTATGAGTAGAAATTAATAATACAAATAATATTTCTTAAGTCAGTTTACGGAGGCAAATTTGTCTCGTTTCTTCACCGCAAAATCATAGCAAATGAACACGAATTCGAACGCGCTTCATAGTTCACACACGTGATACGACTTGAAACGGAAAAGCAATACAGCTGAAGAACTCGAGTGTATAACCTCCGCAATTGAACTAGCGAAATATTAAATAGCGTAAGTGAATTAAGTCTCAGAAGCTCTACAAAAACTGCAATAGCATGTCAGTTAATCTTGAATAAGATAAAAAAATACAGAAATTACTCGAGTAAACATGAAAATTCGTGAATGAAGGCCAAATTCGAAAAATTCGGGAGTAATTCTCGAGTAGAAATCTAAAAATTTCATATCCTGGATAAGAAAAAAAATGTCGCATCTAATAGATTTTTTTTTCCGCGAATTTCCAAGGTATACATTTATACGTATTATGTTTTATGGGGTAGCGTAGGCTTATTCTCGGTAGCTGAACAAGTTTTTTTGCGGAGTTGAAAAACGTACCAGGATATTGTATAGTTTCCCCCTTTTGATAGAATCATATGCTTTCTTAAAATCAGTGAACAACTGGGGAACCGTCCCATTGCATTCATATTATTCCCTAATATTTGTTTCATGTCGAGAAACCTGGTTCAACGCAATCTATTTCTTCTAAATACTATGACTCTAAAGATTGGATGGAACCAGGTCTTTTCTTGAAACCAGTCTACTTTAGTTTTTACTGCTGAATTGAATGCAGTCAGTATCATTAACTTGGCAAATGTCAGAAAAAGTCTGTCTTCCTGTCAGTACCAACAGACTCTTAGGACCTACTCAAGTAGAGAAATCCGAATTGTGTGAATCAGAATTCTGTACGTCAATCGAAAGTATCATATATGAACCCTAAATCCGATTTTAGTGATCTTTCGGAATTACAAGATTTGACCACAGATTGGTCTCAGTTTATGTTGATTCATAAGCGACACCGTCAGCTCTAAACTGTTCTAGGGTCTATTTGAGTATTCAGTCTACCAACCGAAGTGTTTCTTAACCAAAAAGAAAAAGACACGCTTCGGTTGGTTTAGAGAATTTAGGTTGAACCCTCAAATAGATCCTAGAACCGTATAACTGACGGTGTCGCCATATGGGAAACCTTCTGTGACCAAGTTTTTTAATGGTGTAAGATCGCTAAAATAGAATTTAAGGCCCATAAATTTGTACAGTACAGGACTTACTGTCATCTTTTTGTTCACCCCCATCTGAGAAGGGCTCAGTTGGTAGAGCGCTCATCTCTGGTGCAAGGGGTCGTCGGATCGATCCCTGCTAATGCGTGTGGGCTTTGTGGTGGACAAACACCGTGTGCGTGGGTTTTCTCGGGTTGCTCCCGTTTCCTCCCACTTTCTTCATTCCATCAATTCATCCCGTCATCATCCATACTGCCTGAACCATAGTTGCCTAAAGGCCTTAAAATAAATTCAATTCCCATCTGAGAAATGACTGTGACAGTCGTATTAATTACAGTATTACAAATCAAGAATATTGACAGCCTAAAGAATAATACCAAGCCAAGAAAGTGCTTTAGAGTGTGTGTGAGTGCTCTTTTATGTTCGGGGTTATCTCCGTCTTAAGTTTCTGTTAAGACATTTCGGGTTAGGGATGACGCCACTGGACAAACCGGCTTCTCATAAGATTCTCGCTCCGCCACTGGGTTAGCGCAGAGGCGAAACATAGAATTCACCTTGACTTGTAAATGACAATTTACTTAAAATCTCGGACGCCAGCTAACCATAATTTATTTATTTAAATTTCTTCCCAGTAGTAAGTTACTCAGCCCCTTGAATTTCACTCTTATGCAACCACTCCTTGCATTTACCTAACGGATACTCTTTCTCCAATACTCGAAAAACAGCAGGGTTCGAGCGTAAATCACTTACCAGAGTACTGTCAATAAAACATACGAATATTTGCTGCATTAAGTTACTCAAATAGGAAGACTACTTCTATTAATGAGGTCTTTGGATCAGTTTAGTATTAAATCAAAGGCAGTTTGACATTTGTATATTCTCCGTTTATTCTGTTGGGATGTTCTAATGGATGCCTGTAGAAATATGTCGATGAAAGTTGAGTACTTCTCTATTAGTTCTTGTACCACCCAAATCAATCCAAACCGAGCCTCCAATCCTTGTCTGACGGCAATAGTCACACGTGGAAACGTCTATCCAGACACCGGCAGTAGGTCTCTGGCCAAGATTCAGAAAAACGGCAATAGTTTTCTGGAATTAAAATTTAACCAAAGATGGCAATAGTCTTTGAGAGCCTAGCTATGAGTTTACCATCTTCATACCACATCTCTCTCAGTCTACCTACACCAATTTGGTTGACGCCCTGGTCTCCCTACACACCTGGGCCTACTAGATTTACTTTGATGTGCGCAGACTAAGAGCTGGCTTATCTAATTAAATATTATTCTCTCACAAAAGTTAATTCTAGCTAATAGCATCAATTGTTATCGTTCAAAATACTCTAGCTTTCCTCTCAGTGTTTGTGATTCGCTGGGACAGAGGAGGGCATCAAAAATTAATTCCCCTCACAGATCGTCGGCAGTAGACAGTCTGTGTAACAACTTTTAATCGGGCCAATTGGGTAATTACGATTTAAATAATTCAAAGGACAAATATTTACATATAATTCAAGGTCTGATTGTAAGATAGAAAGCAGTTAGGAAGACCATTTCCTAACAAAGGCCTGAGCATAAACGAACCGAGGTCAACTGTAGGTGTTATAATACCGCCCAATGTACAGAAGGTAAGCTATTTTTGTGTAGCTCGAATTATATACTCTTATGTGGTTTTGTTTTGAAGAAAAACTTTTATTGTGCGAATAGTGGTCTTAACAATGAAACAAATTTGAGCAACGGTGCCATTATTTAACATTAATCGGCCTTCATTATTTTCATCTTTTTCGCCACAACACTTTTCATTTAGCATGTAAGCAGAATCAATTATAAATACAAATATTTACTTAATTACCAGGTATTCAGTTAACACACTAATACTTCGACGCTTATTCGACCACTTGTAGTTAATCACCAGGAGTCATTCTTTTCATTTACATGATAAAAATACAATTTGAATCAGTAAAACAATGATACCCACACTACACATCGATGCTATCGATGAGGTCAAAATCAGATCATTTACATATAATTAAGAATACATATTTTGAGCCCGAAAAATATACGTACGACACCTACTCCCTTTCCATTTCACAGTGCCTTGGCATCTACACAATGGCCGCCAAGACACGAACAAAGTAATGTCACGATCGATACCAGGTCAAAACTCGTCAAATTAGAGCAAGTTCCAATCACATCTCAATAGATGTTCTGTTATCGCCCATAAAATTCATTTTTATCTTTTATCTTTACCTCAATAGATGACGTCGGAAGCCTGAATATAACTTCTAAATCACATAAATAGTTCATGACAAATGATACTTCCGGTTGACGTACAGAATTCTAAGCCACACCATTCGATTTCTTTACTTGAATAGACTCTAGAACAGTTTAAGACTGGCCAGTATTGCTTAAGGGTGTTGTTTGTGATAGGCAGATATTTTTTTTTTCTCAATGTTCTGGAGGCCAATGATATTGTATCCAATTCAGGGTTAAGAACCTATTTGGATTGGTTAAAAGGATTGGTTCCATGCAATCTTAAATTTGGAGAAAATAAGACGTTCCTTTGGAGTATTATAGCGTGTTTGAGCCATTCTCATCTGTATCAATATGTAAAAACAGTCTAATGTCAATGAGTTGAGGCTGTTACTGGTAAATGCTTTTTTTTTCTACTGGGAAGAATTTTATCACACTGAACTTACTGACAGAATTAGTTTATGCGACGTTTCATACATTTTTCTCGGTGTTCGAGCTAAAAGATAAGAACGATTTTCTTCTTTCCTAGTGCTTGTTATAATTCTTTACACAGACTTGAATTCAATTCTGAAATTCGAGTGTGTTTTGTACGTGTGTCCCGAGCAGTGTGTTTGGTCTAAACTATTTATCGTAATAAAAAATAAAATAAATAAATAAATAAAATAAAAAAAAGTTTCTGTAGTGCCCAACACACCTTTAAAAACTTCCGGAGACATTCGCAAGATCATCGTAATTTCATTGTGATTGTATTTTAGTCATCATAATAAGAAATAACAATGTGTTAATTTCTGTATAAGATTTGGAAAGTTCATATTCGATGTTATACGTAATTTTTGTTTCAGTACAAGGAGGCGTTTTTGAAAGCCAATCCGAATTTTAAGTGGTACAAACTGCCGGCACCTCCATTACGGACACTAATGACTCGCCCTTCAAATCAGAAGCCTCATAAACTTGATTGCCAGTTGAGTTGCGGTCCAATTACTCCGGGGAAGTTGGCAGGTAAGTGAAGTTGGTTCGTCCTTTCAAAGAATAATAATAATAATAATAGTAGTAGTGTGCCAGTGCTTAGTTGTTATGCTTGTTGTATGTGGCATTAAGAAAGAGGTTTAATGCTTTTTTTTTGGGGGGGGGGGGATAAATCTTATTAAATCTTTGCATCACAGCTGCGGTAGAAGCCTTGTACTTCGATAGATACGAATAATATCCACTGAGGTAACTTCAGTATATAAGGAATCAGATATACTATTTGACTCATACTTCCCACAAGGGATACTGTTGCTTGAGTAGGAAGAAAAGAGCAACCTATAGAAAAACCGAGTTCTCGAAATCCATTTTATTGTTTACATTTCATATATTACGCTAAATCATTGTAGCA
Source organism: Lepisma saccharinum (assembly GCA_022664845.1). Taxonomy (NCBI): domain Eukaryota; kingdom Metazoa; phylum Arthropoda; class Insecta; order Zygentoma; family Lepismatidae; genus Lepisma; species Lepisma saccharinum. The sequence goes on along the minus strand of JAGDQP010033825.1, from coordinate 2,206 downwards.
GTTACGATAAATATGTTACTGCAAACATAGGTATCATTGTATAACTTCTTTCAATTTGGCTATAACTAACTGTAAGAGTCTTCAGTGCGTGCTTTGCTTGGAATGTCACTGTGAACCTTAATTTTCTCAACTGTGTTTATACAGTATGTTTGTAAGAAATTCAGGTACAGCTGCGTGAGTTAATGCATAAGTAATTTTTTCACAAACTTTTGCGGCAATTTCGAAGTTCATAGAACTAGTGGAAGTGTAAGGCAGACTCAGCTGTGTGTAATAATTAGTCTGAGAAAGTTTCTGTAACTACTTCTATCATTGATCAGTTTGCATAGAATGTCGTGTTGAAAATAATAACTTCCATAAAGACTTTGTTTTACGAATTATGGATAGATTTTTGTTTAAATATTTAGAATTATTTTCGTAAAGTTTGATGCAGTATTTGATTTCCTAAGTGGTACAATGTATGCATAACTAATTTAGCTTATGATAAGCTAATGAAGATAGATTGCTTCGTAGAGACAGATTTTAATTGTCCTACGTTGCAAGCCTTCGGTAATCCCATGAGTGTCTATCGTAAACCTGTGTGATCTAGTGGTTACGGTCGTAGATTTCGAATGGGCACCGGGTTAGACATGTATGTAAGTTCGAGGAACATTCCTAACGTTTTCAAGGGTTATCTATCTAGGCCAATTTCAGGACGGTACCTTGCTTTAGTTCTTGATTGCTAGCTTCCTCAATCCTGCAACGGATGTGCTCGCCGAGTGACGTCATCTCTCAGACTTTTTAGTGGGTTTAGGTCATAGCTTCTTGCCCGGCCCATATAATGTAAATAAAAATAAAAATAAGGTATTATTGGTGTTGCAAGAATGTGAAAGAATAAAATTAATGAAAAAATGCTTATGTGGCGTTACCACGAACTCCTCTGAATGTATATGAAACAACACTCCTATCAGTTTCGGAACTTAACCAGTTCCTTCCTCAGGGAGAAAGACAAACGCCATTGGAAGTAGAAAAGAGAAGATAAAATGAACTAGTTAATATAAAATATGTTTGGCCTATTTCTTGAGAAAGGAACTGTTCAGGTTTCGAAATCGATAAGAGTGTTGCTCCTTATACATACAATACGGTTATTTAAGTTGAAATGCAGCGGAAAAAATTGGAGAGCATTTTTTGCCCTGCACATCAATTCAAATTATGGTAATGTAAAATTTTACAACGAGGCTCATCAGGTACAATGTTTTAAAAATCTTTAGTTGTCTTTCAGTTTCTAAAACCTGTACCTGTTCCACATTCTTGTTTAAGGTAGTTAGGTGTAAGAGGTAGAAAAAACTGATCAAATGCACATACGTATGACAAGCTTTTATGTTTTGGGCTTAGAGGAAAAAAATGTAATAATTGTTTTAGACTATTCGTATTTCTAAACTTTCTAAATTATATAAACTATTTCGGTTTTTGATTAATAACTTATTTTTGTTCCTGTAGATGAAACTCAGCTGGGTGGGTTGAGTAGTCTTTTGTCATCACCTCCAACAACACCAACTTCCCCAACTATACCAAAACCACCAAAGAAGCGTTATCTACAGGAAACAATGGTCTCACAAGAAGGGAAAGGGCCACCTTTCGGACAAGATGATGGGAAATTGGATACACAGCCCAATTCTGAGGTAAATTTTTGTTATCGAACATTATGGAAATATACCATTAAGCTTTACCAGTCCTTACTTCCACACTTTCTTCAACTTAGAACCTGGCCGACACCTTCCCACATCCTTTTCCCATCCCGGTCTGGACCATAAATAAAATTCAAATTCCCTCACCTATTTTTACAATTTTTTATAGCTATTGGACATATAACGAACAATAATCAGATCTTGGAAAGCAGCAGCGAGCAATCAAATGGAACTACTCGAGATTTTGTGTAAGTTTATGTAGCGAGGAACAAATAATATGCTTACTTTCAACATGGTACACCTTCCTCGCTACCATCGTATCGTCTAACAGAATGGCAATTAAAAACACGATAAGTTTCACCAGTAGATGCATTGGCTTCTTCAGGTGAAAAAGGTACGTTAAAAAGTTGAGGAAATAAAAGAAGCCGTCCGCAGATATGGCCTTCCGTCAGTTTTCTTTGTAGGTGTAAGGCCACTTGAATGGCCATTCTTTGATTACACCTACAAAGAAAACTGACGGAAGGCCATATCTGCGGACGGCT
>JAGDQP010033824.1:0-20470 GCA_022664845.1 Lepisma saccharinum | reverse complement strand
TTCTATCTCGAATGTCTGTCTGTGTTTTCTAAGATTTTCCAGATCTAAAACTGACGGTTTTCCTCTGATAACCTTCTTTCTCTCTAGTCTAGTATTTAGTTTCAGCTTACATCTCACCATCCTATGATCACTCGAGATTTTGAAACTGTTTAGAACAGACACGTCTTGCACAATTGCCCTGTTACTTGATAGAACGTAGTCTATTTCGTATCACGTGCTGTTGCTTCTGAAATCAGGGGCCTCTCGGTAATACCTTCACGGGGGCAACTTCAAAATTTTAAATGGCAATAGGGGTTGATTTTGTCCTCATTGAAACAACCGCTAAATTTTGAATAACTTTTAGAGGAAACATTTTTCGATAGCTCATACCGTTTGGCAGCTAGAAGACTTAATTGGTGGTCGAAATTAACCTGGTGTAGAGGGGTTTCGGGACTTTGGATGCTGTAACTCAAAAATAAAAGGAAATAAAGCTTCCAAACTAAAGTGAAATACTAAATGGAATATGCGGAATCAGAGAGTGAAAACTGCAAAAACAGGGGCGTCCCGGAAATACTGTTACGTTGAAAATCAAATGGTGAAAATTAAAGAAACAGGTATGTACCGGGAATACTGTTACGGGGAGGGAACTTCAAAATTTTAAATAGAAACAATGGTTGATTTTGCTTTTTTTTTTTTAAACAAACATGACATTTTGAATAACTTTTAGAAGAAACATTTTGAAAAGTCTTCAGTTACAAGAGCTACTTGGTAAGTTAACTGTTGACCTACCAATTAACTCTTGTAATTGCCAAACGTTACGAGATATTAAACAAAGTTTCCTCTGAAAGTTGTTCAAAATTTCATGTATTTTCAAAGAAAGCAAAATCAACCATTGTTTCTATTTAAAATTTTGAAGTTGCCTCCCCGTAACAGTATTCCCGGCACATACCTGTTTCTTTAATTTTCACCATTTGATTCCACATATCCCATTTAGTATTTCGCTTTAGTTTGGAACCTTTATTTGCTATTCTTTTTGAGTTACAGTATCCAAAAGTCTCGAAACCCCTCTACACCAGGTTAATTTCGACCACGAATTAGGTCCTCTAGCTGCCAAACGATATGAGCTATCGAAAAGTGTTTCCTCTAAAAGTTGTTCAAAATTTAGCGATTGTTTCAAGAGGGCAAACTCAACCGCTGTTGCTATTTAAAATTTTGAAGTTGCCCTCCGTAAAGGTATTCCCGAGACACCCCTGATTTCAGAAGCATCACCATGTGATTCGGCACATGCACTTTGGTATTAACATTTTTTGTTTCAAAGATTTCTGTGCACTAGGAGCTGAGTTAAGGCCTCCAGAAGGGTTTGAATCTGTGATCACGCTCGCAGAAGGCGAGCGCTGTAGCCATGAGACTACGGGGAAGTTCTCACGTTACGGTCGGGTAGTACATTTCCTCGTCTGTAACTTTGGCCTAATAAGTTTTTTCGATTCGAGGCTTAGTTTTTCCTTCAGGAGGGATTCAAAAAGCCCACAATCGACGACCAAAAAGCAAATCCGCACTTTGCTAAAAAAAAAAAAAACGAATTTTGAAAAAAAAATATCAATAACTAAATGCTATATAGTATATTACTATTAAAAGGTATCTGATCATTGCACATTAAACCTTGAGCACATTGTCTGACAAAAGGATTTAGAAAGAAAGTTGCCTTTGCCTATAAGCTGATATATCGTCTGTCATCAGTCTACTATCATCTGGTTTCTTTGTTTGTACCTCTTCTTCACTGGTATTAGCACAAATATTTTGATTTTACGTCCTACAAAATTTGCGTAAAGCTACCTTTGGGCGGACACACAAACCCAGTATTTTTCTCAAATCCTTAAGGATCCTGTGAAGCATATTGGGTTCAACAGCGGCGCAGGTATGTTTGAATCCGTTGCTGGAGATAGATTTGTTTTTTCATTTTTCACTATACACTGTCTTGCTAATGAGTCCGAAAATTGAAATTAAAAGGTGTGAAATTCTTACAAATGCGAATTCCTCGCATGCATCAACATTACGCGACTGCAAGCGAGTATATAAAAAAAAATGTTCTATAACATTGTGAAAGTTGGTAATTTCAGCTGAAACATCATATCCTGACTTTTTCAATGCATAGATTAACATATTTTGAAATTATTTCGCACCAAGTTCATTCATTGTACACAACCGAAACATTTCCATTGTGAATTGTGAACATTTGGTCATGAAGCTTTGTTTGAGAAGTTTCGTAGTTACATTTCACAAAATCATGAATTCTTCTCACGTAAATCTTCAGTTGGCGAAAGAAAAACACGTCCAATGGTTGCACGTATTTTTTGTTTTAGGAGGAATTCGTTTTATTTTGGTGTCTGCGTCAGGTAGCTTTCTAAACAAAGTCGAGTCGTCCTTGTGACCACTCCAAATATCAACAAGAAGCATAGCTCTCTGATGAATATTTTCTGGAAATGCGTGTTGATAAACATTCGCTAAATTATCTTTTGTCATTTTTCCGCTTGCACTAGCACCAACGTACATATTTGGAGGAGGATTTTTGGTAATTTGTCTTCCAACAGTGGGACCAAATATACCATTTTTCTCTTGGAAGCAGATGTAAATTTTATTGCTTAGTTTTTCTGCTTTTGAAAGTAGAACTCCAATAGTTGACTATACGTCCGACTCTGATCACAGTTCCATATATCTGCATCACTGAAGATTTTCAGTGTTGATAAAGTGATTAATGTCTGTACCAACCTTTTGTCCAGTCATGATATGTTCTGCTTCATCTCTCATATCTTTACCTCTCACATTTGTTTATTTTCCGTTAGGAAATGCCAGTATCATCTTTGAAGTTTTGAATGAAAGTTGATGAGGTTCTGAAGTTTTCAAGTTGATATTCTTTTGCATCTTGCAAAGAACACAATTGCAAATGAAGGTGCAAGAATAGATGGATATACAATTCTGGAATGTTGAAGTAATCAACAAGGGTCAGCCGAGTGCCCCATTCCTTCACTTGATTTCACGCCCCTAGATCTTTAGAGTTATCTGCAAAGCAGTGCATTGTGAAAAATTAATGATCTCCAATTGTGTCCGCCCATATATATACCACTTTGCACACATGTAGAATGTAATATCCCAATATTGAGGGATCCTGAACGAATAAAGATTTATAAAAAACTGACTTCAGATTTGGATTTCTTGCCATAAACTAGCCTAAAACTGTCGATATGTCACATGACCCACTTTCTATTCAAGATGGGTGCTTTCAAGATGGCTGCCATGTTTATCATCTACCGCATCTGGTAACGCAGCATCCACGCTACTTCTATTTAATATTTTGTCTCACTCCTTTCACGCGTTTACGACTTACAAGACTGTTGCAATCTTTTGTATTATACAGTGTTCAAGTAGTCATTGGTCAGTTTGGAGAGGAAGATAGCAATTCACAGACGAATGATCATCCTTTTTGATCTCAGCGTATCACATTCTTAAGGAAAAACTTATGTTCGCACCAGAATTTTAGTTCGAGCCAAAAACGTTCCCTTTGTATGTAATATTTATCAGAATCACTTAATCTCCCCTTTCTTTGATGCCAATTGGGGCTACAAGTGGGGAACACTATACCGAGGTTTTCTGTTGTACTTAATCGTATTGTGAATGGCGGTGAGTGCTTCAAATTAGACCGACGATAGGCCACGTGTTTTGTTATTTAGTCAAGGTCAATGATTCCTTGGGCGCAAATCTGTCCATTCCTTCTTAACCTTTGAACTATGATAAATACTTCATTTTTAAAATTCATTATATCCCCTCCCCTCCTTAGTTGGATAGGAACTGACTTCATTCAGTATTGCTTCCCTTAAAATGTACCCAGTTGGCAGGTTTTGATATTGAGTCACCGAAGAGGGCGTGAAAACAGTGGCCATTGCAATTTCAAACAGTAGGAAAAATAAATTCTATTCGTGACCTTTGGGCATCTAAAGCTCAGGGCGTCAAACATTAGAAAAAGAACCTAATGTCGCCATATGTGTATAGGCACAGACTCTTCTCCTCACCCTTTTTCCTTCTTTCTCTTTGAACATTTACCACTCAACTCGTGCCAGAGGTCAGCGTTTAGAAGGCAGGGACAGCGCATGTGTCATCCTGAACGAAAAACACTGCAAGTGCATGCAGAGTGCAGCTTCTCTTTATAGAAGAGATTCTTGGAAAACTCGATTTCCACCCCACCCCCCAAAAATGCAAACATTTGTAAAAAAATAAATAAAGACATCATTCGCCACAACAGCTTGATTAAGGACTGTCTAGCGACAAATTTTTTGAAAATTAATACAGTGCATGAAAAGCAATTGTTTGTTCGAAAGAGGTGAGTATACTATGAATCATGTAGCGTATGCCCTCGTATTTCATAAATTTTAGGTGACTATACGATGATGTCCAAAAATTAGAGGTGGGTATACGCCGTATACCCGCGTATACCCGCGTATACCCTCCATTTCATACCTGGTGCCGACGAAGGAAAGCTGAAAGATCTTGCAGAAATTGAGTCCTATTGTGTCACTTTTGTTTCGGAACCTATCATCAAAGCAGAGTACAGCCTGTGGTGTGAAAAATGGCGTGCAGAACCAAACAAACAAATCTCTCGATGTAATGGATGTATTGGATGCATGTGATCCAGTCTTCTTCCCGTCGTTCAGCAAGTTCCCCCGAATCTTCACTTGCTAGCCCGTTTCAACAGCGTCGGTGGAGATATCCTCTTCTTCACTGAAAAGAATCAAATCATATCTCCGAAACAAGGTGGGTGGTGAGCGGTTTACAGGATTTTCACTCATCCATTTATTCCCACTTATCGCCTGATGCTGACAAGATGATCCAAGTTATGGCTACCAGCAGAGGGAGGAACATATTTCCTTAAGAAAACTTTCTAAATTAAGCTACAATTACTAACAGGAATAAAGAGTTGTGACTGTGAGTATAGTTATCAATAAGTAATAAATTGATTTAATGATTTCAGGTGTGTCAGGTTCCCAGTTATAACCAGTAGGCCAGTGGGCTGTGAAGCAAGTCAATAAAGGTGGAACGTAGAGCTCATGTTCGTGTTTGTCATTTTATAAACTTTTCTGTTGGAGAAAGGACGACTATGTAATCTATGTGCAGTTACACTGATATTAGGATGTTTTCCGCTTGTTTTCCGAAAGGGGTTTCATCATAACCCCGCCGAAAAAATTATGGCTACATGCCTGAATAGATAGAATTGCTTTACCTATGAAATAATGTAGTCCAGTACTTCAATAGGTACGGATATGTTTAGACATTAATTTCATCCTACTTCTTTCAGTGAAAAATAATACCATGTGAACAATAGTGACGGAAATCCCTTAACATGGTTTAAAAGGCTGCACATCATGACACCCACTCGAACTCAAATTCACGACTTAACAGGGATCAGACGCTTTTAAATTCAGTCAAACTAGCACTCACTTCAAGCCTCACTCTCACTTCATGATTTCAAACCCATTCACGTTCACCTTAATCACACAACTTAAAAAATATATGTATATATCACAGGTTAGGCACACAATTTAATATCCATTTTGAACCTAACAGTCCCGCCCTCACTTCTATGTCGCAGCTTAACATTCACTGGCACTCACTGGTTTCCGAACTGCAATTGAATACTACTCCAATGCTTTATAGGTTTGTTTTGTTTTGTTATACACCTCAACAGCAGCCTTGAGAGCCTTGATGAGCACATCTTGTGCCCTTTACGTGATACGTGCTGGAGGGATTCATAGTCCTTCCGTGCAGACTAACACACTTTTTACTGCTCTGTGGCATTGTTAGAATACATACGTTGAAAGAAATAAAAAAAAGACAGCCCACGTAGTCCTGGCGGTAACGTCACGGACTACGAATGAGCAATGCCCAATTACGAATGGGTAGACACATAGGTTAGAACCCCACTGCCGACCATACCGACTGAGGTTTTTCAGTTCCCTCAGGCGAATGACGGGATGGCACCATGACTAAGGTCGTGGCCGATACCCTTCTCATCCTAAAATTCCTGGCAAGGCAGGCTGCTTCGGAAGTTTGACCGAACGCGATAATTTTTTAGTGAGTTATCCTTTTTTAGTGAAGCAAATCAAAATTAAGTGTTCAGTTCTAGGAAAAAGAACAAATTTAATGGAATAGAAAGTGTTATCTCAAAAACTAACTTTATTATCAAACTGGCATACAATATACGGCAAGTCGTTGGGGAACTATAACAACGAGCAAAGATTAATTTTAAAATATATTTTTATTGTAATTGTAAAATACAAATATACTCTTTATATACTGAAGTGCCAAAATTCATGGGATGCCTACCTAATAACGTGTGAGATCGTCCCACTCGAGAACGGCGAAATGCATCTACTCCACGTGGCAGGAACCGGTGGAGGGATGTGCAACCATGGAGTCTCGATTGCCCTTCCACAATCCGGTGGTTGTTCCAGGTGGAGGATCCTGGGCACGAATAGCTCATTCGATGATATCCCACATGTGCTCCATAGGGTTCATTTTCGGGGACTTAGAGGGACAAATGAAGACCTCGATATTTCCAGAATGTTCCTCAAGTCAGTCGCCCACCATTGCGGTTCGGTAATATGACGCATTGCCCTCTTGGAGATCTCCATTGTTTGGAGGGTCCATAAAGGGCTGGAGATGATCATCAAGCAACTGAACATAGCGCTGACCGGCCAATGTCCAGTTCAAGCGGACCAGACCCAAACAATGCCAGGTCAACATGCCCCACACCATGACGGAGCCATCAGCTTGCAGATTGCTTTGTTGATAATTGGGGTCGATGCTCTTATAGGATCTACACCATACTCAGATCCTACCATCCGCGCGTACCAATTGGAAACGTGACTCATCTGACCACGCTACACATTGCAAGTCTTCTAAGGCCCAATCCACGTGTTCCCGAGCCCATGTGAGTCGCAGCCGCCAAGGCAGCTATTAGTAGCGGCACAAGTGTCGGTCTTCGGCTGCGATACCCCATGGAGACCAAATTGCGCTGTATTGATCTTTGAGACAAGTTCCCGGAACGCCCTGCATTGATTGCTGCTGTCAAATCGCGCACTGTTGCTTGTCTGTTTGCCCGGACGAGTCTACCCATACGTCATCGGTTCCGGCAATTCCACACAAATGGGCGCCCACTGCATTCTCCTTGATGCGTCGTACTGTCTCCAATGCGGTACTCACGGTCCACCCTTGACACTGTGGAGCGTGTAAAGTTCAATGTCCGAACGACTTCCGAAATCGCATGCCCCATTCGTCTAGCACCAACGCTCAAACGCCGATAATTCCCGTCGTGTTGCCATCATCACGGTACGCAACATTTCACTGCACTCACAGAAGTCCAACTGACAACACTGCAACGGCTTCGCGCCGTTCGATCCGTTTGCTGCAATGTTACTGCGCCGTCAACTTGTACCCTCTCGCTATTCCAGGACTTTTGGCACTTCTGTGTGTATAAGATAAGATAAAATGAATTGTATGGGCGGTAACAGCACTATGGCGTACGCCCTTCCCGATTCTGTGTATATACTTTAAGGATAGCTTAATTAATGTACTTCGTGACATGGTCCTTTTAAATTTTGGAGCCCTTAATTTAGTAAATATTGTCGTCATTAACCTGTTGATAACTTTTAGTAAATAATAGAAATATTGTAATTTTAACCTTCCACCCCTCTTGAAAACCACAACATGGACACCGTTGTACCTATGTTATGTTGTTGAGGCACGTTTCGCATCTGGTGTCAAAGCGGTCATTTCATTGGCACAAACCTAATAAATAAAAAAAAAATCTATATTTCACTTTTGCCGAAACCAAAAATCAAAGTTTGGGGAGAATCACCCAAAATATTTTTTTCATGCATTTCATTGGCGAATGTTGTCGATTCGGCGTTGCTACATTGTGCATATTTTTTTTAACCGAAAGAAAATTTTATATCGTAAATTTTTATCTGTGTGTACCTTTTCTTGTGCAGGGAATTCTGCTGGATTTTCAGTTTGGGAGTGTTAAGCCAAAATTGGAGAGGTGTAAGTAGGGTTTATGGTTTCTATCGATTTTAGGAGTAAAATAATTCAATTTCGGAATGTGAGCTCGAGAATTTGAGGGGTTATCCCCCAATAGAGGGAGATCTAGCAGAGTTCCTGCCTTTGTATTTGGGGTATGCCATATTACATTTTGTATTCACTGTTTTTGTTCTTTCCTCAATAATTCAGTAAAATGGAATTATCACCAGCACCCTCTCCTTCCCCTTGCCTCACAGTGTTACGATGGGAAGTAGTTCATCAAACCGTCGTTAGATGACTGTATGTTTCGATCAAACAGTGCAGCACTCTAGCGGAAGTAAGGGACACTACATGCTAAACTACTCTTTATATGCTAAATGATTAAAAGAAATCAAGATAAGGTATAAACAATACTGAATTCTTTATCATAATTTCACTGCAAATTTTATTACCTTAATACTGATAGCTGTGCGGTCTACACCCAATCCACATCGAAGTCAAGAGTCCGCTCTGCGTTATATAAGACATCCTGCAATATGGGGCACTAAAATTCCCTAAAATATGAGAATCCGTAAATTATATAATAATTCACAGTCATATTCAATTCACTACTGGATGAGGCCTTTCCTGAAGGGAGGAATTGTTCTACTGCTCCCACGCTGCCCTTACGGGTTGGGAGCGGTAGTGTGGTTGCTTTGAGCAAATATTTGCCAGAATCGTGACAAACTGGATTAAAGCAACAGATTTTGCGTAGTTCGTCTACACCCTCAGTACAATCAATCTGTAGGGAGGTGCCCGATTTTTGGGTCAGCCATCTTGAAATACGACGCCATCTTTATTTTCTTCAAGATTTTACGACTTTTCTTCAAAACTCGCTGATCTCCCCAATGATAGAGTTTACAGATAAAAGTGTTCAAATATCTTATTTACCATTAAATTTCCTACAATTTGAGCTTAATACGGCTTTTGTAACTTTCATATTTTTGAAGATACAGGCTTCCAAAGTTTTGATTTGTTGTAAATTTTCGACTTTTCTTCAAAAATCACTCTCCCCAGTGCTAGAGTTTACAGCAAAAAGTGTTCGAATACGTTATATTTAAAATCAAATTTCCTACAATTTGAATACAATACCGCTTTTAAGTTTTTATAGTTTTCGAGATACAAGATTTAAATTTGTATTTTCTATAGCTTGCTATATGAACCTGTAATATCAGTAGTTTGTTGGGTTTTGTTGAATATACCGAGTGTAGTTCTTGCATAGTTCTTGTCCGAACGCCGATGTGGGTCCGAACCATGGCTGTAGGTCCCTTCAGTTTGCGTCCGCAATGGACGGCGTGAAGCTCGATCCGCTTTATACAGTACAAAATTATTGACAGAGGCGTACAAATACGAGCAATAGGTATCAGGTAGTTTACATGGCAAATACGCCGATTCATAAAATACACTTCAGCAATGTTGTCGGACATAATAACACTTGTTTAGGATACATGAGAGGGGCCACCACAGCTACGGCAAGAAACTCGGTGGCAAAGATAGGATAGGCTTGAGAGAAGCGAGCCACAAAATGTTCGGTACCATCTTCCAACACAACTGCGATGAACATAGGGGGGCCATCCACAAACATAGTAGTACGGACAAAGTCGGGTTGAAACTAATCACAAGGCACTGATAAAGTATTTTTAAGTTGAAGCGTTGTCCACTGAGGAAAGATATTTCGGTGAGAGAAGATACTAGCGAAAATCTCAACAATGTAAATTGATCGTCCGTACTGATCCAGCAATGACTGTTCGAAAAAAAGAAGAGGCTACCGAAAATAACGTTGGGGTAAATCGCAAAATATAACAATACTTAGGCAAAATAGACACTGACATAGTTACTGTTGACACTAACTCCTATAGGCAAACGAGTTCCTTGGTAGGCATTAATAGACTTTTCTTAATATTAACTGCAAGTATAGAGTTGCATAGTATGGACGCCGCGTGATTGTGACTCACTCTACTCAACATTTTCGCTCGTCGACGGAGACAAATTCGACACAGAAGACGAAGGAGAGTCCCTCAGCCTCTTCATAATCCAGTTGATTTTTGGGTGGATACTTTCGGCGACCCAGTCCAGTACAAGGACCCCGTTCCTGAGCCGCCAATGCAACTCCGAGAACATATCACCGACCTTCTACTTGAACTTGACCTTCACAAAGAAGATTTACAGTGGCCTCCAGACGACCCCCGCTTGAGGTTCTTGTATTTAGCCTAGGTTCGCAACGTCGATGTTCTTCGCGACCTTCGAATCCAGGAACCCTGGAACGTATTACCCGATGATTGGGAACTCTAGAGACTACTCAATCAAGATCTCAGGGAAATCCAACCTACACGTGATGTGGACTATCCAGAAGATGGCCCCTTAAGGAAGATGAACCAGTGACGCCCGGAGATTCTGCTTCGGACTAGGACCTTTCTGAAGATTGGGACGCCTCTCTTCCCCAGTCGTAGAGTTTGCCGAAGTCTCTCAATCCTGAGATAGTGAGGTTTTTTTCTCCCCTTGGGGAATTATATCATACTCCGACGGCTCCTTTGCCATGCGCGGTACTCCTCGTGCACTCTTACCAATTCTTGAGGACATGACGTCAGCAGACATAACGAAAAGTTCCCCCACTTAAAAGTGAACTTCTTTCCTGTTTTTATGGTTGAGAAACCAGACGGCAGCGTAAGGGTTTTATATGACTGCCATGACTGTTAGTTTCGACCACCTCGTGGTCTCGTGGAATTGCTCTGTACAATATCAATATTGTAGTACAATAATTTTCCTTTCCGTCAAATTTTGAAATTAGAAACAAAATGAACTTAAAGAGGTTAGAAGAGAGGAACATTTATGTACATAGTTCTACACCGGACAACTTACGTACGTACCTAACACAAACGATAAAGATAAATTATAAATGAATATCATGCGATATTAGTCTCGGGAATGAGGGATATCCTTGAAAAAGTTTTAGTAAGGATGGATGGTGTCTGGAATCGATTGCAAGGTCTTCCAAATGCGAAGCCAACGTTATAATAAGTATAAGTAAGCTAAATTGTTTTGACTTGTTAAGATGATCAACTTTAGCGGAATATGTTGTTGTTGTTTGGAATTGATACTAAAATGTTGATTTGTTTTGTTCTTTTTAACTAAATTTGTTTACTCATTAATGAGTTTATTTCTGCTGATCTAAAAACAAAGATTGTGATCTTTTTTTTTTTTAGATTGGGATGTGTTAATTTAACAATTAAGTCAACAGTATTTTAGAAATTTGTCTTCTGAAATTTATGAAATTTAAGGAATCCGTATCGAGTTTCATATGGTGAATGATTGGATGAACTTTGCAAATATACAAATTTCACTTTGAGAAAGATATGACACAAAAGTATGCAGGAAATATTCAACCCAAAATTCATATTCATAGATTCTGGGCACTTCTGCTTTTCACAATGTGTACACACTTTTTGTGAACAGAACTAAGAAAAATGTCAGAGAAAATATGTACGAAAAATGTGCAATTGTTTCCTGTGTAGCGTTCATTCATCGTACAACCAACGCGTCGCAATGAAAAGGATAAGGAACCAAATCAATTAATATTTATAATGAATTTGAATGAAGAGGAGGGAGAGAGAGAGAGAGAGAGAAGCTTAAAAGAAGCAGGCAATTTATTAATGTAAAGATTCATTTATACACCTAAATGCTGCGGTGTACATTTTAATTTCATTACATGATGAAAGAAAAATTAAACTGGAGGAATGAAGAAGCACGCTTGAGAATAGATGCTTGAAAAAAACATTTCTCAACTGCGCCGGTCTATTTGAAATTAAAAAAAAAAAGGGTATCATTAACTACAAAAGCTCGAACGACTTTGAAAATTTTAGCGCAATGAACAGAGAAACAAATAGACGAGCATTATCACAGATTATTGATTTCATTTCATCGGAGAAGTTATAGAATGACCTTTGTGGCCCTCAAACAGTACGAGTCAAACAGTCGTCGCCCGGGAAGTTATCAGGTTAATACCAGCGACCACTTTGCTGATGAGCGGGAGCCAGGTGTTGTGACCAGTGTAATGTGACGCTTAATGGATTCTCATAGATTGAGGACAGGAGAGGGAGAGCGAGAGATGCGGGAACTGGGAAAGAGGAAGCAACAGCATCCATGGACCGCTGTGGTGTAACACAGAGCGGGATGACGCTAGAATATAGCAACGGACAAGGCGAGACAAGACATGAAAAAAAATGAAACGGAATGTAACGGAAGCAGCTGGAGAACCAGAGAATAGCATTAATACGTTCCGCATGAAGACTCCTATCTAGAATTTTGAATGTAATTTCTCTGTTCAACTCCTCTTTGGCTTGCCATGCAATCTAATATAATGGCTTAAGTGGAATCTATTTGCGGTCATCGTCCATATAGCCCATAGAGAGGTTTGCATTGAAGCAATTTACCAATAAAGGGAATCTATTATAGGTAGTAAGTTCACACATTGTTCTTAGAAAGGATTAATTAATCTTTTGATCTCTAATGACATTTAAATTGAAATTTTTTCTTAAAAATATATTTATTCTTTTGTTTTACACGACGAAGTCTTGGCATTTCCTTTTGCTTCCACTTAATAATGGAAAAAGACTCAATGAGTTTTTATTGTCTAATATGTAATCATCCTTAGGGTGGATTACAAAGATGGAGTTTAGTCAAACATAAATTTTCAAATGCACCAGCTTAGCCTAAACCATGGTCTAGCCATAGTACACGTCTTTGACATCGAGCATTGATGTGCTGAGTTTCAATGCTTAAAGGTAAAGTCGGGAGAGATTGTGCACAATTCAGGAAATAATCACTAAAGTTTTTAAAAAAAATACACAATTAAATGCTATTCATTTTTGATAGAATTCATTATATGCTTAATAATTATAACTTTTCAAAAACCTTAATTTGCCAAACTCTTTCACTAGGGAAGGTAATGTTGCCCACATTGATGGGAGAGAGTGAGAATGAGAGTAAGATAACATTAGATGGTACGAACCAAATAGAAACTAGTTATTAATATCCAAAATATTATAAACTGTTGTTTTACAAAAGGTAATTATGGTAGCTAAAGCAGTTTGAATATTCTTATTAAATGTCACATTTCTTTCTCTTCGTGGAAGTTATCAACTTTTCTAATACAATCGTAAGTGGACAGAGGAAATCACTGGCTCTGTTTGGTGATCAAAGAGCGTGTATGAAGTATTGGGCCAGGACAAAAAATGACACCGACAATTATATATGTATAATTAACGTACGTTACGTGAATGCGCAATCTCTCCTCTCATCGAATTAAATGAAGGTACTGCGCAGTCTCTTCTACTTGACGCTTGCGCCAACTATCCTCATTAGGGAGGAGAGATTGCGCACTACATAGCTTGGTTGGAAATTTTGCGAGTGACCGCAAACTGCGTACAACACTATTTCAGACTGACACATTAGCTCAGAAACGCCTTGGTTTATAATTATTTAATAGTAAAATATTTCCTTTAAAAATACACAACGTTTATTCAAGCAGTTACCATCTGTCGTAGACGAGTCTTCCAGTTATGTATTCACTTGTCATTCACTCGCAACTTGTCAGTAACATTCCTTCCCATCTTGCGGAATGTGCGCAATCCCTCCTAAGGCTTCATAACACTGGTCGTTTTCCAATTTTGTCGGTATGTAATTCATAAAATTGCAAACACATCGTTTTCATTAGTTGTAAAAGTTGACAACGCCACGAAATTTCGTAAATAAAAGCACAAAGAATATACAAAAATTAACCTATTGTTCAATGTTAATTACTTGACAATAAAATTGCTAGATTGCAGAACCTATGCATGCGATACTCGCCTTCAAAGGCGTGAGGATGCATAGAAAATTATGTTCATGTTTTTTTTCTTCAAAGAATGGTTTATTTAACTCATTTCAGGCATTAGCAGAAAGTGCTGTGAAGCCTTAGAAAACCACTCTGTCCATCTGTTGACAACTTTCAACTCAGGAATTGCCAATGACCTCTATCTAAAAGCGATACTGGACTGACTGCTGCTATTGAAAGTTTGATGAATATATGAATCCAGGAAGCGGAGAGGACACTTAATATCATTTGTCCACTTCCAGTCTATTCCAACATGGACCAAATTTTCGATTCTAAGTCAGTTTTCTACGCTTGATGTTACTGTGCGGCCCGTATTATGTTTTATGTCTCAATTCTTGCCAAAAAACATAAATATTATTTGCAGTATTTTCTATTATATGCAGAGTATGGTATACTATTATATGAATACCTATTAATTAATAAAAAATAATTTTAAAAAAATGGTCCGCACAGCGATATCAAGCGTATAAAACTGAGAACTGAAAATTTTGGTACACATTGAATTAGAATGGAAGTGGACAATGGAGTTTAAATATTTGCTCTGGCGTCTATCTTTCGAAACCAAGCAATCACTCCGTTTATCGTTTTGTAGAGCTCGATGGGAAGTACTAGGGTTAAAAAGGTGGTTGACATGTCATTCGAAAGACTCGCCGCAGTTTTTCCAAAGGAACATTAATCATCCTAATAGGATGCTCGCTGTTGAAGCCTAGCAGTAACTTATATGCACAGTCTCCGGGATGGGCTTCGCCTCACATAGTTAGTGATTAAACTCTTGAAAACATTTTTTTAATAACATTTCCTACTAAATATAACGATTTTTTAAAACAATCGAACTGAATGTATTAGTTAATAAAAATGCTGAAAACAGTCGAATTAATATATACAGGCACACACAAATGTAAAAGTTTGAAGTCAATTCGAGGAAAAGAAGTATGTGTTAAGCTGATTATAAGATTTGGTCCAGACAGGCAAGGATTGTTTCGCCGCAGTAAATAATCCCGGAAGTAAGGTCAACAGTCACATTGCCATCTATGAGCCATGTTATTAATTACAACGTGTATGTTTTAAAGTCAGTTTCGAAAGTGTTCGTTTGCAGCTGCCCTTCTAGCGTAGGCGGTAGAGCGTTGAATCCCTGGTGTGGAAGCAAGGGTTCGATTTCCACTCAGGTCAACTTTCCCCCTTTTCTCACATCAATATTACTTTTTATTGTTACTAGATTTGATTAAATGATCCCTTTTACTTCTTTTTTATTTTTCATTTTCAACATGCTATAAATGCTTGACAAAAACATTCAATGTCGAGCAAGCGCAGACTGGTTTCCATCACTCACTTCATGTGCTCACTCACTCATTGTACTGGCGTTCCTTCCGGGATGATTTACTCTGGCGAAATGGACGTGGACAGGCATATCAAGGTATAAAAAACATGGTGAAAATTACAAGTCCTTCTGACATAGACCACAAACTTTTCAAAAACACGTATGAGACAACAAGTAGGAATTAAAGTTGAAAAAATACATAATTTGAAATATGAGTGAATCATCTTAATAAAAGAAAAAAAAGAATATAAAGTTTATCTGAAGAACTGAAAAGAGATCAGATATATTAACACAACGTCGGAATGAACAAAGTAACATAACGAAAGCGAAAGTCACCAACTCCTATTTGTTTGAAGCTACATCACAAGAAAAACATTGCTCTGATTCGTAAAAAATAAAGGAATGAAAGAGGTTGGTAGCGTTTAAATCTTGTTTTCTTTTAGCAATAGAGTCAACGAAAACACCCCCCACCAAAAAAAAGATAGAACTTTCACAAGCTGAAAAATAAACAAGATTTTTTTAAAAAAAGAAAGAAAAGAGACATTTACAAAATCTGTTCTTCGTACTTTTCTATATGGAGAGGAACATCAGAGCATGTTTTCGACCATGTTTTTCTTCCTGTTCTCTTCTGGCTTTTGCACACCACGTTTACCAAGTAGCAACATTTCGTCCCTTGTTTTTCTTTCAATTCTTTTTTTTTCCTTAGCCCTTGTACCGTGTGTGTATTCATCAGCAGGGCGACAGTGTCAGAAATTTCCCTAGGGAATTCTTTCATATCCCAAATCCCCATCTCTCTCTCTCTCTCTCTGTGACATACACACACACACACACTTACATTGCTCCCTCTCCCAAAACTTCCTGCCTTCGCCTGGGAATCAAACGGCGAGGGGCAATCCAAAATGTCTTCCTGACTTCCTTCAGTAGTGTCACAGACAAATGCGGTCATTTCTCTACCAGCTAGCTACACTAGCTCCATTTCTTTATATATATAGTCAGAGACAGAGAGAGAGAGAGAGAGCGAGAGAGGAAAGATAAACTTATTGTATGTGTCTTGTGCGAAGGCTACTCCGCTAGAATTTATCCAAACCTTTCAAGAATGCCCGGAAGTTGGAGGAAATAAGGGAAAAACACACAGGCAAGCACACATCTAGCTATACGTTCTGAAGGTAATAAACATATAAGTTATTTTTGTCACTGTCAGGCTTTTCCTTCAACAGGATATTGTATCGTCTCATTTTATTTATTCTCGAAGATAAATAGAATATCCTCTCTGAAGGTATTTTCCTACCAATAGGAGAGAGAAAGATAGTTTAGTCTGAGAGTGATTACACCTGAACTCAATTCTTAAAATAGCTTTCTGACACCAACAATTGAAGAGTTTATTCCAAAGACCTTACATGTCTAAAAATGACGTTTTAAGCTAACAATGTCACAATGCCTCATGTACTGGTCACTACTATAAAGATAACAGATACCAACAGCAAAATTTATCAATAGAGGCTTCCTTAAGGCTCAATCCAAGTGGGGTTTCCCGCCTTTTTCGTTTTACGTCAGTTATTCAAAATTCAGTGCAGATAAACAAAATTTGAATTTCACGGACCAAAGTTCGTTTCGTACTTCAATGATGGGTACAATTAGTTTTAAAGAAATGCTACCTCAGGATTGTGTGCAGATACTTTTTTTTGGGAAAGAACCACTTGGATTGAGCCTTAAAGATGTTTACCAAGTATCAAATCGATACCACTCAGTTTTTAGTATATTACATTGTTTCCTTTAGTTCACAATGGTTCGTGGTGACCTCCAATCTTGTAACATTAATTTAACTCATTTACCGACGTCATACAATGATGAAACTTTGCACAGCCATGTGAGTCGGGTGAAAATACAATATTCCATTGTTACTTTCATTTCTATATAGGCCTATTTATATAGGATATTTTAATATTTTTTAATGTGGACTTCTTTCTCATAAAATATATACAAGCCTGCAAGGACAAGAGGTTTTACTGGTTGCAGAACACTTTAGGATTTGGGTCACAAAATATTAGCTTGAGAAAAAGTATCCGAATACCGAAATAACTCGAAAAAAATATTAAAAAATGTTCTTAAAGACATACTTTTCTTAAGCAATTTGCACTAAAAAGTAAAAAAAATAATTTTGTTTATGCATGAATAGAAAGAAAAGCTTGGGGCGCGCCAATTCAAGAATTTATACAGTTACTATATATGAGAGCTCGCCCCATGCTTTTCTTTTTAGTCACGCATAAACAAAATTATTTTTTACTTTTTAGTAGAAGTTTAAGAAAAGTGCATTTAAAAAGTCCTTTTTTAAATTATTCTTTTAAAATCAAAAACAAAAAAATGTTATAATAATTAGGGTGTATCGAAAAAAACATTGTCTAGCATCCCGATGCCCTAGTGGGTAAAAACTGGTCATTGGTGGCAAAAAACTACGTGTGATTTTTTAAAAAGATTTTTCAGAAGACTTCCTGATGCTGCAGTACTAAAAGGGTCGAAAAGTTACTTCCGTTTCGTGAAGAAAGCAAGCGACTGATTTTTTATGTGCATGTATGTGTTGGGATACCGAAATATTTTGGTGCCATTTCGACAGTTGCGTCATAAGTCAAAATGGTGGCCATGCTTTCCTTTAATTGATTATATCTCCCCTCCTAATTATCCGATTTTAATTTTCTTTGGGTCATCTGAAACGTAATTTAAAGGGCTTTCTTTCATTCTAATACACATTTTGACGTAAACCTAAAGGATTTCCAGAAAAATGAAATAAACGAATCTTTTATAATTTATTGACCTTTAATTTGGTTAATTAGATGAAAATAGCTCAAAACTTGTCAAATGTGGGCCTTTCTTAAAATATGCAGAATTTTTAAAGCTTTACATTTATATCATAATACAGCCTTTTGTCTGAAATTAGCTCCGAAAATTTACGAAAAATCTTCCAGAGAAACAGTATAGTAGATATCGTGCAAGAAAGACTGAATTTCAAGATGGCCACGTAGTCGCCATGGGGCCACGTAGTCGAGTGGTTTCGAAAGTAGTTTATGGTTGGATGTGCCCTAGAGGTGGGTGCTGACGTCAGCGGGGGTGGTTGAACAAGGCTATGAGTGAAATGTGGGTGGGAAAAGGAATTACGCAATCGTTATTGGAGAAAAGACTGAATTCCAAGATGGCCGCCATGGAACGTCGTAGTCCAGTGGTTTGTGCTTGGAGTTGGCTGATGACGTCAGCGGGGGTGAATGAACAAGGCTATGAGTGAAATGGGAAAAGGTATTACACAATCGTTATTGCAGAAAAGACTGAATTTTAAGATGGCCACCATGGAGCGTGGTACCAGTGGTTTCGCAAGTGGTAGGTGGTGGCGTCAGCAGTGTTGATTGTTCAAGATTGTGGACAAATTTAGAAGGATTGCATAATGCTTTAATAGAAGAAACACTGAAAAGTAAGATGGCGTCATCATAGTTGGTGATGAAGTGGAAATTCCGATTTCATAATAGCAAAGTCCAGTTTGAACAAGATCCTAGGTGACGTCAAGGGGGCTGATTGAACAAGGCTATGACAGTTGGGGAAAAGGTATTACATAATCGTTATTGCAGAAAAGACTGAATTTTAAGATGGCGCCTGGAAAGGTCATTCCTCTAGAAGATGAGGAAAGAAGAACGAAACAGGGTTGCTAACCAAATGCATGGAAATAAAGGCACAAGACAGGGTTGCTAACCAAATGAATTGAAATAAAGGAACAAGACAGGGTTGCTAACCAAATGCATGGAAATAAAGGAACAAGACAGGGTTGCTAACCAAGTGTACGGAAATAAAGGAACAAGACACGGTTGCCAACAAAATGTACGAAAACAACTGACTAAAACAACATTCAATAAAAACTGAAAGACCGAACAGGTTTAGAAACAAGGGAGCAAAGTTGGAAAGAAACGAATGAAGACGAAGTTGGAACGAATGAATAAAGGGTACTTCCTTTTCTTTTGTGGTAAAA
Organism: Lepisma saccharinum; assembly: GCA_022664845.1. Lineage (NCBI taxonomy): Eukaryota > Metazoa > Arthropoda > Insecta > Zygentoma > Lepismatidae > Lepisma > Lepisma saccharinum. The sequence goes on along the minus strand of JAGDQP010033824.1, from coordinate 1,189 downwards.
AAAATGTACATTTATTTCAGTTGGTTTGATTCCAACGCCATATTTTTATTTTCCAGGGTGGCTTCCTGGAATAACTTGGAAAAATTGTAGGCCTTCTTACATGGGATAAAATATAGTAAAGTAGTTATGAGAATTTGATGTTAAGTTAAAAATAATTATGAAGTCGTCTCTTGTTTATTTAATTTATGTTTGGTAGAGTACAAAAATATATTTAAAATCATTTCTGCATAAAAGAAAAAGAAAACAGTTATTTTATCATTAAAATTGTTGGTAGGGTAATACGAGAATATTTTACCGCCATCTATTGAGCAATTTTTAAAGTAGGTTAGAGAATGTGGTTATAGATTACGATTTGAATTGGTTAGAATGTTTCTTGTATATAATAACTATTCATAACTGTTGATCAGAATAACCTAATTGTAAAGTCTGATTGAATTGAGTATTTAGTAAAATCATAATCATCAGAACTTTACATGAAAGCTTGCGTTGCTAAAAGTTTCGAGCCGAGTCCTCTGTCGAAGGAAGTTCCTAGAGGTGGAAGAGTGTCCCTCGAACTTTTAGCTACCTTACGATTGTAGAAAATAAATTCTAATATTGGTTTTAATCGAGTGTTTAAGTAAAGAGTAAGAAAAGTAAGGAGAATTGTAAAATGTGTTGGGATGTACAGAAGTATAAACCACTTATTTGAGGTTGAGTAACCAATTGAAACGCGTGTTGATAGATATAAGGGCTGATTTTAATGAAAGCTTGCCTTGCTAAAAGTTTCGAGCCGAGTCCTGTGTTGGAGGAAGTCCCTAGAGATGGCAGAATGTCCCTCGAACTTTTAGCTACCTTACGATTGTAGAAAGTAAATTTTAAGATTGCTTTTAATCGACTCTTTAAGTAAAGAGTAAGAAAATTAAGGAGAATTGTAAAATGTGCTGGCATGTACAGAAAGTCGGAAACACTTTCGCTAGGAATCAGATCTTTTCGCATGGCTTGCCAGTCATTATTGGAAGTCACTTGGAAACACTTATGATTGGAATAGCCCACTCTCGCTTATCTTGAAAGATAATCCTCTCCCGTGTAAGAAGCAAATTCTTTACTCAACCACAGGAACCTCAAACTGTTTCTTTACAGACAATGGAAGAACAAGTACGATAACCAAGTTAAGTTCGATAGTCTGAACGCAAGTTAGTTTTACCCATAT
>JAGDQP010033823.1:1277-20470 GCA_022664845.1 Lepisma saccharinum | reverse complement strand
GTTACACGGGAGAGAATTAAATTATAAAAAATGAACACAAATGAATTAATTGTAGCGCCAAATTTTGTAGATTAGTTCTGCCATCACTCTTTTATACTTTAAAAGTGATACGCACCACTAGCATACTATATATTTCTATGAAGAAATAAATAAACTCACGAACTGATTCGTGCCTAATAACTAACTTGCGTTTACACAGCCGTTTCTTACTAACGTTACAAGATAACCGTCGTAAGTTGACGCTAGTTAAATTTGAAACCCGCGTTAACGGTAACTACCGTTTACATTACTAAAATGAACTCGGGTTAACGTTAACCATGGTAAAATGTTAGTAATGTAAACAAGGCATTAAGGAGACTAGCACCCTTCAAAGGGGTACGCCCAGTGCTGTATTTCAGCCCTGGCGGACCCTGGCGGCGGCAGGGCACTTTTTCTCATGGTCTGGCTCCGCCAGGGTACTTTCTTTTTAGGCACATTTTAATTTGTTTTTAATTTGAAACCAAAGGTTTGGATAAACAATATGAATATGAAACTAATTTCTGATCGAACATATTTGTTCAAGAATTACAACAGTAGGTTGTTTATTTCAACTTTGAGAATCGGGAAGGGCTGTTACCGCCCATACAATTCATTTTATCTTTATATTATCAACTTTGAAAAGTGGATATCAGATCTGGCGCATTATGGGTATGTTATTAGCGAGGGCAGGGTCAATGAAAGCCCGCCTAGTAGTAGCAAGGTAATGAAATAATTCTTTTTCCGGTATTTGTGAGGCACCCACCCTTCAAAACAGAGTTCTTTTTAGTAAAAATTTCATCCGCCTGGTATAAATATTCTCTTAACAGCAAGTGTTTCTCTAAGTCCGTAAATGCAGTCATTCAACCGCTACATTTGGCTGAACTGAACAGCATCTTGGAAACTGTAAAGAAAATCCCCGTTTTCACCTCCCTCCCACCACACTTTTAGGTTATTTTCTTGTTGGGACGAAAATCGGCGGGACCGTATATGACACAGGCAAGTTGAAAAATAGTGTGCCAAATTGGGCAGAGATGATAGTAATATTTGGTGTTGTACCAAGTAGGAAACAAAAACATCTTGTGTGCGGATGGAATGTGATTCCTAGAAGGACAGAAAACATGGTTCGTCGCTAATTGACTAGCATGAATAAGCGTGGAAAAGGAGGAACCGGGGGAAAAGTAATGGTATGTCTATTCGACAGATAACAGGCAAAAGCAATAATTGGTTTTGAAGTTTGAAACAAGACGAGGGGCAATTATCATAAGTTGCTACAAAGGAAAGGAGAAGCTGGTGGGTATCTAAGCAACGACAAATTATTGGGCTTCCTCCATGAAGATCTAAGGTAGACTAATTTCCGTTTGTATAAAAACACAAAGACAATCAAAAACAATTTTTAATTTTTAAGATTTGATTTGAGGCTTAGCGCCCGTCGATTCCCCACTAAGGCTTATGGAGGGAAATATCCATGATTTTGTCATTAGATACAGTCCCGACGTTAATCTGGTGAGACCAAGGAAAGGTATGGAAGATTCTTTTTCATAAATCCTGTTCAGGAATGAAGATACCATGTGTTTCTTTGTATTAGAAATTGAAATCAAACGGACGGAGTAGATTGTAACTCAGGTGGTTGAATATTGGCGTAATATTCGAAAGGTTCTGAGTTCAAATCTAGTGGCCAGCTATCGTGACTGAGGATTTCGACGAGTTCTCACTTTCATAAGGTAAATGCGGGGTATAGTACCTAACAATAACATCGTTGCCGCTTTCTCCCTTATATCCTTGTTCGAACCCTTCCTATCAATCAGCTATAATGCCAATCGAAGAACCTTAAGTCCCAAACATTATTATTATTATTAATAATAATAATAATAATAATAATAATAATAATAATAATAATAATAATAAACTACCAAATGGGAAAACATTAACAATATTTTATCTTTTAAAAAAACGGAAAATTTTGGAATATTTAAGAAATAGTAAAATAGTAACGCTCTAACAGTCAGATCTATATTTTTTTTTTCAACATTCAAATTTTATAAAAGTTATAAAGTACAAAAAAGAAGGCAGAAGAGATCATATATAAACTTTATATATATAAGTACCTTCTTGTTCAGGTGCAAATGAGTATATAAGTAAAAATCGTACTCGTTGGAAGAAGGACGCTCCAGCTGCTACCAAAATAAAAGCGCGACTGTGAGAAAAAATAAACCTTTTGTTCCTGAAGAACTGAAGCCAAACAAGACCAGAAGTGAACAACCATCTATTTCTGGGTTTACAAGTGATTTTACATTAGTATCATACTGTCCCAAAAGTCTGTTATCCTTTTGTCAAGTATGCACAACACTAACGATATTGTAGTTGAGAAAGAAAGCAAAACCGGAAATGATACTGTATTATAATGAATCAAAAGGAGGGGTTGATACTCTAGATCAATTAGTACACTGCTACTCACGCAAAAGAAAAAACAATCGATGGCCTTTGGCACTTTTTATGAATCTTTTGGATGTATCAGCTTTTGCCGCCTATGTTGTGTGGTTGAACATCAGTCCTCAGCGGAACGTAAGAAAAACGAACTCGAGAAGCCATATGTTTCTCGTCGAGTTGGCAGAATCGTTGGTTCTCCCTCAAATCCATCGAAGAAGGAAATTAGGACTGCAGAGACCTATTCTAACAGCAATCGATGTAACAGGAGGTGTTCCAGTAGCCCAGTCAGATGTATCATCCACAGGTGTTGATACAAAGAAACCTACGCCAAAGAGAAGATGTTATATGTGCGACTCGAAGAAATGCAGAATGCAGAGACAAGTGTGTGATATTTGCAAAATGAATGTCTGCTCTGAGTATTCAAGTGTTATCAGAAAGTGCCTGCAATGTGCCAAATGAAAGTCTGACAGAACATGTACAACAATTCGCATGTGATGTAACTGAATATATCCAAAATATATATATGAAAAAGCATTTGTGTGTTTAGTTTCTCTAATGAATCCTGTGTTTCAGCTAGTACTAGGAGATGGAAACACTGAATATTTCATGTTTTCACAAGGATGGGTTATGTTTGCACATCAAAAGGTAACAGTGTCAATGACGTACCAAAATATATCTATTCAAGAAAATATTTGTGTTTAGTTCTTCAAATAAGTCTTGTATATAAGATAGTATAATAGTTGGAAACACTGAATATTTAGCTTATACAAGAACGTAATGATATATATTTGTACTGAATTGCATTTGTAAAAAAGTTTAATGAACAAATTATATAAAGAAATTAGGTTTTACAAACGAAATGAGGTCAAAATTCGGTATGTGTCCACTGGACACACCTTGTGGTTTTGTGTAACTAAAATACCTTGCGGTATTAAGGGTTAAATATGTTTAATTGTTGAGTTATTGTAAATTTTCATATCAGTATAATATTTTAATTTAAGTACATATTTGTTTGTGCCATACGTTTTCCTTCATTACTTGTCAAGCTTAAAACGGTCTAGATTTAATTTCAAAAGATTATTCCGTTCTGTCCGCTTCATTCGGTGTAACTACATAAGGTTTCGCATGTAGTTCATCTACCCTTCGTGCCACATAATACACACTTCATTTCCCGCAAAACACCAATTCTTTTCCGATCGTTGATAGAGAATTGAGAATTCAGACACAAACTACATTTACTAAACTATGTTAAATTTTATTTCATTGATTGGTTATTCGCAATTAAACATATGTGCAGAACAATTGAGTAGGACTAACACATTATGTTGTGCTTTATGTTTAGCTTATGGAAATAAGGTTTGATTGGAGAGCCGAAATACTTTATGCATTTAGGGTATTTGGAGACCTTAGCGTTCTAGTTTATTTAATCTCCGAGGTGCAAAAAACGTTCTCCAAAATATGTGATTTGTTGATCTTAAATGACAATATATTTTAGTGTTTTAGAAAATTATTATAAAATTTTAGTTTAATTGACATACATGTTACTTGTTTACCGTAAGTTTCGTCTAATCATGCACGGTTTCTTGTTAACTGGAATTAAACAAAATATATTTGTTCAAATCGTAGGAAATTAAATATACTACAATATTTTAGTTATGAATACCCGTTCAGTTTCACTTTGTCAATATAATTTTTCATAACGTATAGTTCCCGGGGGCGAAACATAATCAGTGTTATTAATTAAGCCTAAACGTGTTAAACGAATTATGTCTTCAGCCAGTAATTTCGAGTAATTAAATTCCATAATATTCATGGTGAGGCTTCATTTGAAACAAAAATGAAGAGCATAAAATAACACTGAAAAGCATTTGGTGATAACGAATTAGGATGAGTACAAGGTGTAAGTTGACTACATGGCACAGACACGCTTATTTAAGATTGAACTCCCTTACAGCTGAATATTCAGGCTTAAAGCGATACCAACTTTGTCTCGATTGATCGTAATTTAAAAAACAACTTAAAAGTTGCTATACCTCACATTGGAGACATGTCTGCATTACAACTCGATTTATTTATAATAACCATTCCGTTCAGGTTCATCTAATACAGATAATAATGGAGATAACATTTTACAGGTTTTAGAATACGACGAAATTGAGTTACTGATTCCAAAAAGTAAACAGTTACAAAAGTCTTTCGGCGACTCTGATGAAACTGAAAACCAGGTAGAGTTCTCAGAGAGCGTTGAAGAGATAAAAGAAGAACAGAAATGCAAGAGCGCTTTAACTCATTCCCCAAAATGTTTGGAGGAGGAGAAGTATCCTTTTCAGGTGAGTAGTTGCACAAATATGTATTTACTACTTTCACACCTAATGGACGTGATATATTTTTATACTTTTCAACCGACATCCGATCAATGTAAAGGAAACATTAAAATATTAGGTAGATTCTACTTTATCCTCAAAGAACATTATTTGCAACGTGGAGTCAAAATAAAATAATTATAATGGTTTACGAAAATTATAAACAAATTATGCATTCAAAAAGTACAGTTTCGTGGTTGAATTTAAACAATAGGAATAAAAATAGCGAATTGAATTGAAATATCATTTTGTGCATTTCCATTGGACCACTTCATTTCGTCATTTGTCTTCCGGTTTTAAATTCTTTATTTATATTTGTTTCAACTACACAAATCAGCTAAAGGTCGGTTGAAGACACTGAAAACGCGATCAGATTTGAAGGTATATTTCTGTAACATTATAGTATCAAACGCTGAGCAGTTGGAGAATTAATTAAGGTCTTAACAAGGGTATGTTATTGGTAACTTAAGCCATAAACTATCTTCTTTTCGATGTCGTTATTCTATGTAATTTTTGCACCTCTCCTATCAGCATTACATTCGAAACATTATAATCAATTTTGAACAGAATATCCAGCTTCTCAGAAGGATTATACGTACTCTGTAAAAAAACATTATCTCGCCAAATGGCAGTTTCATCTGAAAGTACTGCTGAAGGACAGCAGACGGTGTTAAGATCTTATCTTTTGTGATTTGCAGGTGAGGTTGACGTTCCTTCCTCGTTGACAGCATTCTCATCCGGCATCCTGCCCTGGTTGTGACTTGTGAGAGGCTTGAGCCGACAAATCATCATTGGGAAGGAGCTGATCACGAAGTATCACGCTCAATTTAATTTTAAAGATGGGATAGTGACCTTAGAAGTGCATGCAGGAATTGCATTGCTTCCGATGATGGATAAAAAGTGGGCCAGAAGGAGGTAGTACGTTTGGTGATGAAGACAAAGGGACAGGCCGGAAAAGTGAAGCGACCTGTAAGGCTGAGGTGGTAGACACACCTGTCGATACTTCGATCGTGCAAAGGATTCCAGTAGAAGTCGCCCTTATCCTGTAATAAAGGAAGGGAAATAATGGAATATTGCACGGATACAAGCAGGAATATGAAGAGACTCTGAAAGCAATGTGAGGCTGTGATGAAGAGGTGATTGGCAACCCAATGAAATAGGACCAAGCACCAAATCAGAACTTTTACTTCAATGGTGAACAAGGGGTTTTCCTTTCTGAGCCAGTTATAGGAAATGGTAAAGGAGACGGAGATTTTTAGAGGAGTAAACAAGAGCCACCGGATATTTGGTCGATGATATCCTCAAGAGAAATTGAGAATAGATATCCATAATGTAATGGGTTATTACCCGGAAGAGTTAGTCAATAATCTTAAGGGAAAACCAGTACACAGGTAAAGCATGGAAATCTGACGAGGACAGTGATTACTCTGAAGACACCGACAAATAGGATTCTGAACGCATGAGAATCTGGAATGAAGAATTAGTACGCGACCACCAAGTATGGAATCTAGTAAGACAAGAGCTTCAACGTAAGCAAAATGGGACGAGGATTAACGCAGTGGAAGCTGCCATAGCTGATGGGATATGTAGCCGAGACCCATCAGCGAAGGACCAGCAGTGCAAACTAGGTTTCCGGCCACTTGTGGATGATATGGGGGTCAATGAGATTCAAGTTGAATCAGCATAAATGAAGAGGAACATAGCTGCCGGTGCACGTGAAGGTCAGCACATGGTTTACAACAGAGGGAGTTGCAAATAACACTTCTGAAAGCGCTTGATTTGAGAAGATGGTAAGTACAGTGCCGTGCGGTTCAACAGTAAATACAAGTAATTTGCAACTTCGTTATATGATAAAATTCCTCGCATATAAAAGGAATAAGGCTAAAAAACCGCTGAGGGATGTGTACTGTTTATGATAGTAATGCACTTTCATGATATAAAGTGAAGTCCTGCTTTTAGCAGTTTCAGTGAGAGAATGTATCTGTTGAATATAAGTCGTATTCAAGGCGGCCTTTGAAGGTTGCTTCAAGTGAAATGTTCCAAAATTGCAGAGCACGATTTTTAAAAATTGGCAGTGAAGGCCAGGTAATAGCTCACAAGCAGGACATTTCAACTGCCACAGTTCACACTATGATCCATACAATCTTGTGATCATCATAGGTTAGTTTCAGGTGAGCGCCACGAACGTTGACGCCTGAGCAGACTATTTTCCGGTAGTGTTGCCGAAGAGAATTCAGATATGCTTAGAACAATCCCAGATAACTTCTGCACATAAATTTAACCACGTGATGAAACATGGGTACACCAACATAATCCAGAGACTAAACCAGAGTCAATGAAATCCCGAATCACTACAAATCTTCCTTGAAGCAAGGGCGTAATACTTCGGATGACCAGCAAACAGGAAAAATATTTAAAATTTGAAAATAGTTTGGAGCATCAAATTTCGAACAACAATAATGTGATGTGTTAAATACATATTTTTTATTAAAAGGACCAAAAAGTACTTCCCGTACTATTGTTATATGGAGTACTTATAATGTCAAGTGCCATTCTGACATGCCTTAGTATAAGTCAGCCTATTTAATTTATCCCTCGTCTGCTTTTGTGTAATGGTGTGATAAAACCATTCCCATTGGCGGATGACTTTTACAAATATTTAGCATTGCTATGTCATCGTTATACCAGAACGTAACTTCGCATTTTGCAGAACTGAACTGAAGCCTCGATGTAGTCTTTTCGGTGTTGCAGCTTTCTCTGTATGAAAAATATAAGACTCTCTTGTTCCCTTGGCGATCAGTTTTAAGAAATAGAGTTTTAGGAATATTTGCATTGAAGCAATCATTATTAGTGAAAAGGTGTTTAGTGTCGTATATTTAGTTTCTGATTTAGTTTGAAATAATTGTTAAATTTAATCATTAACTGAAGTAATTGGTGTAGGTTAATGTGCATAGAAACGATATCCGTCCTTTGAAGAATAAAATTAAAGGCAACAATATAAACTCAACGATTAATGTATTTAGATGTTAATACCCACCCCTTGAATGAAATTCAGAGGATATATATTTAAAAGTAATTTTGTAACTTCTGAAAACATATAAAAATATTCAGTTTATTTAACATAGATCGAATATCAATTCAGGGTTTGAGGTTCGATGCATGTGTCTGAAGATACAAGGTACTTTGAAATTTTGCATTTCAATTTTTGTTGTTTTGATAAAAAGTATTCCTCTGGCTCCATTATATACCTATGTATTAAGTGTGAAGAATTTTATTATATGTTTAGGAGATATGATGCCTTAACTTGATAATCCCCTTATACCAGTTTTTGCATTTTTATCTCAGGGTTGCACCACATCGTCTAAGACTCATAGTGAAAATATATACCAAGATGCATTGACTGATGATTTCAAAGAAACATTTTCTGATCACGGGGCGAAAATATTATGTGAGTTAATCAGTTTAATATCATCTAATTCAAAAGATACAGCAGAAAGTCCATCGTTTAGTCACAAAGAAGTTGAAGATATTAGTCGCATAAAGGAAGAAAGCATTGATATAAATTTAAATAAATCCGAGTTTCCCGAAGTGTCCAGTTCTGTTGATAAATATTCTAGACATGGAGAAGTTAGTTCAGAGTTTATGGAAGAAATCGACTATTTTGGTTGTGGATCCGGTAGCGATAGTGTTACAGACAGAAATATAGAAGTGACAACAATTCGTGATAAGGCAAGAGAAGATGAAAAGATTATTGGACAGTTCCAGATAAGAAGAGAGATGAAAGAGCAATTGAATAGCGCGGAAAGAGAGCCTAATACTTATAAGATGGAACTTTCAAGAGAGAAACAGACAATGCAAACAAATTCAAAAGGGAGAAAGAACACAAATTTGTTTTGTGGTTCGAAGATGGAAACGAAAACTTGCTGTAAAGAAAAGAGTAAAGTATGTGATTTTTCCCAAAACAAATTTCAACGTTTATTTGATTTGAAAAAGCACATAAAAATCCATACAGGGCAGAGGCCTTATACATGTGAAATGTGTGAATATAAATGCATGCAAAGTTCCCAATTGACCATTCACATGAGAAAACATACAGGAGACAAACCTTACAGTTGTGAAATGTGTGAATATAAATCTACTAGTAGGGGTTATTTGAACGTCCATATCAAAAGACATAAAGCAGACAAGCCCTACACGTGTGAAATATGTGATTTTAAATTTACTCATACGTCTCACTTAAAGAGACACATGAGAACACATTCAGGAGAGAGGCCATATAAATGTGAAATATGTAACCATAAATTTATTCAAAGATGGAATTTAAAGATAAACATGAGAACACACTCAGGAGAGAGGCCATATAAATGTGAGATATGTAACCATAAATATACTACAAAACAAATTTTAACGATACACATGAGAACACATTCAGGAGAGACGCCATATAAATGTGAAACATGTAACTATAAAACACATGAAAACACATTCAGGAGAGATGCCATATAAATGTGAATTATGTAACTATAAATGTACTCAAAAAGGACATTTAACTATACACATGATCACACATTCAGGAGAGAGGCCATATAAATGTGAAATATGTAACCATAAATTTACTAGTAAAGTGCATTTAAACAGACACATGAAAACTCATACAAGAGATTAGACGATGAATGTTTTAAAATAATGTATGTTAAGATTTCTTTCAACATCCACATGGAAATAGATATATTACGTTTATTAATAATGAACTCTAAACCATATCCAAAAGGTAGAATCGACTCAGCAGAAGATAAGTTCTGCTTCTCCATTCTCTGCACATGTTGGTTGTGTAAGCAGTAAGTGGAAGCGAAATGTATTGATTCAAATATATAGGATAATCTAGTGGATATTATGTTTCAATGAAAATGCGTTGGAATGACGATTGGAGGATTAGGAGAGAGTCTTTAGAAGTAAACTTTTATCCTTATGAGCAGTGATGTTTAACTTTTCATATATTAAGCATTGAATTTGGGTTATTAAGAAACCTTATATAATTTATCGAGAGGCAAAATTTCTGGTGTACGTTCTTCCGCCAATTTTAATAGATCTTCGTTACGATTTGTTTATTACACGGTTGAATATTTTGTGAGTTTAAATATTCATATTTATGTGGTTCTTTTCTTTCAAATGTAAGCTGAAACCAAAAGCAATTGGAGATAGGAAATATAAATTAAAAAGAAAGACCTGATGTACAGAAGCAGAAACGTTAAAGGATAGTGTTTATTTTTTAAAAATAAAATTTATAATTTCATGAAATCAAATAACAAAATATTATGGGATGCTTTCTTAAATATGGGCATATCTGATATAATTTATAATCGTAGTTAAACTATCGTATAACCTTGTTAAACTCTATACACATTGAGGTCATGTGAAATGGGTCTTCTAGAGTAAAAGCGCAGGAATTCGACCTCTGAGGGTTCGACTCCTCGCATAATGGAAACATCGAAGTTCAGTAATGATGGCCGATTGCTGTACATGCCCTTGAAACACTACATACATAAACATTGGTTCTGAAATGGTGTTTGTTTGTTATTAAACTTTTTCCTTAATTATAAAAGTTGTTTACTTAGGATTTATTGTATATATCTGTATTGCTTCTCTGATAATCCGACCTTTCTTGCGTTTCGGCCATGCCCTCGGTCCCAATAGGTGGCATACTAACTCCTTCTACTGTAACCTTATGGATTGAGCGTACGTAAATAATCTAAGTCAAAATACCATTTACATGTCTTGGCGGTACGAGCGTTTTTGACCCTTCTTGTCGGAAGATTCAAAAAGAGGTTTTATTTTTCAACTGTAATAAAATGAGACTTTTGTAAGTAGAAATTATTTGATTCGGGAAGGGCGTAAGCCATAGTGCTGTTACCGCCCATAAAACGAAGTGGTTCGGAGCAGAGCTTGAAATGGAAATATTTAAGAAAGTGAACTTTTTACCTTTGTTATGCTATTGTCCTTCTCAAGTCTGCGATTACTATATTGACGAAATGGAACAGGAACGTTCCAGATATTAACGAACTAGAATGACGTTCGGTTCTTCTCCTGTCCGTTTAGATCCCTGGTTCGGAGCCAAGTTTACCAACAACTGTAGGCCCTATCCTTAGAAACTCACATCCCGTTTAGGACGATAACATTTGAATCCAATTCAGGATCTGAATAATATGACCTCGTGACAAATCATCATTGTTTTGCCAAACGCAGCAGGCCTTTCAGGGGACGCAAGCTAAGCCCTCGCTACTCATTGCCATCTTGTGCTTTACTTTTTATCTCAGCATAAGATTCATCTTCCTGTTGTCAAGGAGTTTGATTCTTCCTATTTTCTCAAACATCCTTCAGTACACAATCTCTGCACAATCAATGTCCTAACCAGTTTCTTTTTTATTGTCTCCAGTATTTATCATCTCTCGCCTACTCTCTTCAGCGCTTGCGCATCTACTGTGCCCAGCTATATTTTCAGTTCTTCCCCATGTCCACATTTCAAAGGCTTCCAATATTCTCCCTTCTTTCGCAAAATCCAAGTTTCTAATCAAAACAACACACTCAGTCGCACCAGTCAAATGCAAGGATAGTACCTACTAACTAGACCATGGCCGACTACCAGAGCTGAAACGGGTCAAATTTTCGACCGGGCTGTGACCCGGTTTTAGCTCTGGCCCAAAGGCCATAAATAAATTGTAATTCAATTCCATACAACACAATAGTTCACACCAGTGCCGTAGTGAGGTGAGGTGAGTAAGGCACCTGCCTCAGGTGCCGAAATTGATGGGAAGGGAAAATCGAGGCATCGGAAACTATTATATAAAAGAAAAATCTCCAAATGTACTAAGGGCGAAATAAAAAATTGACAGATTAAAAAGAAAGACGTTCACTTTCTTTTTAACGCACAGACAATTTGAGTTTTTTATATTTTTTTCGCAGAATTTATTTAAAAATCACAAGTGGCATTCGCATTATTACGGATACTTTTTCAATTCCTATACAATATATTAAAATTAAAGTAAATAAATTTCCCATAAAAACGAGCAATGGGGGACGACATTTTATACATGCCTCGTGGACCGAAATACCTCGCAATCGCTCTGTTTCATACTCAATCTCTTCCTACACTCTCTCACTCTTTCTTCATGGATCTGCAGACGAGGTTCAACTAAATTATTACCAATAGAAAACAACGATTGTCACCAAGTTTCCGTCTAGAAAAGGCTGAGTACCAAACGTCATAAAGAATAGCTTGAAAAGAAGCAGGAAGGAGTCGAGGGACCACAGACTGCCTTTGGGTTTTCTTTTTCTGCGAAAGTCATAAATCACATTTAGGTGCGGTTCATGTCGGCCCGGTATAAATTATATATTTAAATATCCCTTTAGTGGGTTGTCAACTTTTGAAAATCGAAATACCGGACATCCTCCAGGAGTACGTATACTGTTAAGATTATGACATCATCGCTCGTCAAAAATGTGAACAACGTGAGTTTCCGCCAGGAATTTTCAGATTGGGGGGGTAAAGTCAAAATTGGGAGGGTGTAAGTAAGGTTTGTACGGTTTCTATCGATTTTTACAGCAAAACTGTGAAGGGTGGTGTTATTGTTGTGATTTTGGGGTCTAACCACCCGCAGGGGGTGGTCTGGCGGAAAAGAACGTTATTGTTTAATTTGTTTTATAGCTTTATTTGCATTTAACGTTTTTTGTAATATTTTCCGTTTATTCTTATTCTGTATTTAAATTCACATTTAATAAAATGGGTAAGGCATTGGAATTGGGATTCAGTGGTCCCGGGTTCGGTACTCCTTCACCTAAAGTTTTTTTAAGGGAAATTCCTTTTTATTTTGTAATTTCGAAGGAAAGCTCTGGTCTTGCGATTATACATTTTTCTTCCTTTGAGGCAGTGAAAGCAGTACGCACATTAAAAAGTCCATAAAATTCACATAGTTTAGAAATAATGAACCAGCAATTTGAAGAAGTGAACAAATGCTAAAAAAATCGTAATTAGTTTTTTTACTAAAACACGCACCTCAATTTATACGTGGTTATCATAAGGTAGAAGAAAAGAACGATAGCTAGTTATAGAATGATTTATCTGGCCTTGGAAATATTAGTCAGTTTGAAGAAGGGAACAAGGCTACTACCGTCTCAAAACAAGAAGTCCTATTTTCGAATGTCTGAGAAAACACTATTCAGTCGCGTGTGCAATAAAAGAGAAAACCATACTGACTTGACTTTACCAAACTTCCACGTGCCCTTGATCACTAATTTTATTAAATTTGCTAATGCATTTATATAATAACAATAAATCACAGCCATATTCAATCCACTGCTGGATGAGGCCTCTCCCAGAAGGGAGGAGTTGGTCTACTGCTCCCAAACTGTCCAGACGGGTCGGGAGAAGAGAGGTGAAGCTCTCACTCTGATCACCACTGTATTTTATGCAGAGCTCCTTTGCATAGACTAATGACTAGGCTACGCAGGAGCTCAATGCCTTTATATATTTAAAGATGTCTTTCTTCAAAGGTAAATGTGATCCCAAGGTTTTTTTTCTGTACCGAATTGATGTGTTAATTTATATGAAAGAAACTCGATGAAGTGAAATAAAATATAGTATAAATAGAATACCGAAAATTACCTTTGACTAAGTAAACAAGTACGGCTTTTCAATAAAGACATATTTTATGTTTTATAAACTCAAATTTTGCGACATTACTTGTCACTGAAACCTTCAATCAAATCGCTATAATCCAGAATAGATGCAACCTCGTTTCCTATAGATGGAACAGCCAGCGGGAACAGTAGGTCTTGAATCATGGTGTTCCTTAGATAGTTCTTCGTCGGCTTCAGCTTAGAACAGCTGCTTTCGGCAGGCGTAACAATAACTGGAATCGTGGCTAAGGAATCAAATATATGCTCAGTTCCGTAGGCACGTAATAAAAATAAAGTGGACAACTATCGTTAAGTAGCCATGTTGTCAACGGTTGCTGGAGTATTTGAAAGTGTCATTTATGATCATGTCATGCAGCATGTTAACCCGGTACTATCAATATATCAACATGGCTTTTTACAGAAGAGATCTGCTGTAACTAACCTGGCTATAATTTTAGACTTCATAGCTTTCTGCCTTAGACAATAAAGAACAAGTAGGTATTGTATACTCCGATTTAAAAATCGATCGATTCTGTAGACGATAATATGCTAATTCAAAAACTTTCCACATTCAGTTTTACTCCTTTTATGACCAAATTGTACAAATCTTATTTAAGTAACCGTAGACAATCCGTTGTATATAAAGGATATAAAGTCAATTGTTTTTATATCGCTTCCAGTGTTCCTCAGAGATATAATCTTGGTTCCCTTCAGACTTTATTATTTATTAATGACTTATCATACCATATTCAATCTTCTCGTAAGCTGTTGTTTGCAGACTACTTACAAATATTTGCTAATGTAAAGTCCTTGGATGACTGTCGACTCCTTCAACAATATTTGTCCAGTATACTGACATAGTATTCTAGGAATAGACTTGAAATAAATATTGGTTAGTGCAAATCCATGTTCTATAGCAGAAGGGAAACAAACTTAAGAATTCACGTACTAGATCAATGGAATAAGAATAAAAATGTGATACAGTTAAAGAATAAGGTGTTGCATGCCATAAGAAAATAACCTTTTCGCCCTGTGGTAAATATAACCAGTGACGCATAGAGAATCCTAGCATTTATTGTTAGAGCACTTTTAAGACTTTACCAATCCAATGTTAAGTCCAAACTTGAATATGCGTCACTTATATGGAATACTTTTATGAAAGCAAGTTGTCAAAAGATTCCGTTCCTCAAAACGCGCGAGGGAAATAGTAGCCTATTCTATTGCAAAAAAGCTGGTACAAATGTATTAAATGTGTCTCCTACATGAAGAACTAGGGCTACGTATAATATAATAGGTAAGAATTGTACAAATTTGGACATATTTGGAAACTAGGAAGATCTTTACATAACATTAATACAAAATATATTCTTAAAAAAACTATTTGAACAAGATTAAAGAAAAACGGTATAGATGTTTTACTAATTGAGTCAATGAATGTAGCAATTATTGTAGACTCTATGTATAGGCATTAAGGTCTGTTGTCTCCATAAATGAATGAATATATAAATAGAAAGTGCGGTACTGTTGTTTGGAGCTAGGATGTCTGCAGCGCACTAGTTTAATATCACTTAAATCCTTTTACCTATAACAGTCCAGATAGCGACACATGTTTAAATTTGACTTAACTCTGTCAGATTAATGCCCTCTGAACAACTTTACACGCAGTATTCATATTTCATTCTATGAAACTATACCTAATTTACACTTGTACCCGTGTCGGTGTCCGGTGACTACGAGTCATACAACGTGATGTTATCCTTGTCAAATTGCTACCTATCTTCAAACTACGCTGGATTGAGTTGAAACCAGCATCAGATAGTCATAAGAGGCCTATCACCTATTAATTATTTTTCTTCCAGTTCCCCTAGAACTACTGGCCGATTGTAAGTAATCTTTGACATACAAATTCAGTTTTTATGTCGATTTTAAATGTATCATCTAGATCTGAGTACCAACTTGATATAGTCTTACTTGTTAGTTTGAGAAATAAATAATAAGATACCGTGATCGGATACTCACATATAACGAATCGGAGTGAACGTTAGCATCACTAACAGAAACCACTGATGACTCACAAGTAGTGTTTGTCTATTGCGTTTGTGATGTGACAAACGTTTGATACAACAAAGAAAATCAATTGCCACTGATGAATATCTCCGTCAGCCATCTGAAACGATATTTCGCGAAACAAGTAAACGTTCGTTTCATATTCATATAAAGTTCATGGATAGATTGACTAAGTGTCGGTAATATTAAGCGATGTTGTGTCCTTTATTTCCACTGTACTTCGGTTTGAATTGAATATGTAATAATGGACATAAGTAAAAAATACAGAAGTTCGCTAGAAAGTAATCAAGGGCACTAGATTTCTTAAATACACATCTTACATTAGCGTAAAATTACTTTTCTTGTTTACGTTTCTTGTGATGTATTGTTTCGTTTAAATGGAATTAAAAAATAATTTAGTTCATAGGAAATAAAATATACTAAAATATGTATAATTCAGAATGCCCGTTCTGTTTCACTTTAGCAATATAATTTCCATAGTGGATAGTTCCCACGGGAGAAACAGTTTATGTACCTGTCTTTGTTATTAATTAGACCTAAACCCGTTTAACTTATTACATATTCAGTCAGAAATTTTGAGTAATGAAATTCCATAATGTTCAAGGTGAGACTTTAACAATTTAAACAAAAATGAAGAGCATAAACAATTAATCAAAAGCATTTAGTGATAAGAAATTGGGAAAAGGAGAAAGTTAACTACATGACAGAGACATGTTTATTTAAGATTAAACTTCCCTTACAGCAAAACGTATGGCACAACAGCTAAATACTAAGGTTTATAGCGATTTCAACTGGGTTTGGTAGATCGTTGTTTTAGAAAAACTTAAACTTTCCTTTACCTCACATTTTAGACAATTATGCATTACAACTTGATTTATTTATAGCTGTAATATATTATACAGCCGTTGTGTTCAAGTTCATCTAATACAGAGAATAATGCAGATAGTCTTTACAGGAATTAAGATACAACGAAATTGACTTATCGATTGCAATTGTTAAACAGCGACAAAACTCTTTCGGCAACACTGATGAAGCTGAAAAGCAAGGAGAGTCCTCACAGAGCGATCAAGAGATTGAAGAAGATAAAATATGTGAGAGCGCGTTATCTGATTCTATAACATGTTTGGAGCAGAACAATCATTCTCAGGTGAGTAGTTGTACAAATATTTATTTATTAATTTCATATAAAAACAGACTTTACATCTAGTGAAGCGGTTATATTTTTCAGTTTCCAACCGATATCAATACAAGGCAAAAATAAAATATTAGGTAGATTCAATTTAATTTTCATAGTAAACTTGTTGACACGTGGAGCGAAAATAAATTCATTAGAATGGTTGATTAATATTTTCAATAAATTATCGATTCACAAAAGAATACAATTTTGGGTGTTGAATTTTAACAATAAGATTTTTGGCGAATTAAATAGAATTATCGTGAGGTCGATGATGTCCACTTACTTTGGACCACTTCGTTTCGTCATTTGTCTTCCGGTTTTATAATTTTTATTTATAACACGAATCTAATAAAGCCCGGTTAATGGCACTGAAAACGCATTCAGATTTGAATGTGTTTTTTTTACACTACAGAATCCGATGTTTAGCAATTGGAAAACTAATTAATATCATAAACAGCATTCATCTCTTAAGCCATAAACTATCTTGTTTTTTTTTTATTTTATGTTCTCATTTGCTTCTTGCCCATAAGCATTATATTCGATACGATATAATTGATTTTGAACAGAATAGCTTCTCAGAAGGAGCATACCTGAAAATGCATTCTTAACTTTTTAAATAATGGAACTTAGGATTATAATAAAATGAAGGTAAATATTATTTTAACACTGAAAACTAATATTCCTAATATCGTTATTCATCTCTGATATAAGGTAAAGAAAAGAGATTTAGATTGGCATAATAGCAGCCACTTTTCAATTCGTGTTTGAGTGACTTCGACCCGCTGATAGGTCATCTTATGTCATGGCCGTTGATAACACATGTACACAAGAAAAGGTAACGAGCCCTAAGTTACTTTAAGCGGCATTTTATGTTTGGAGTATTTTGAATATTAGGGCAATGGAGGCGGTCTACATAAAAACATGCATACGCAATGTTAAAGCTTACTATAAGCCCTTTTACGTACATCCCTCAATTGCTCTTTGTAGACTAGGAAATGAAATAAGTTCAATACATATCAGGAGTATTTGTATGCATATACTGCAAAAAATAAATGGTAAGGAAATACAAATAAATAATATCGCTGAATAGCTAATTGCTAAGTTCCACGGTGCTGTTTATCTCTAAATCAGAAACGCTATAAGAGCGTCACCTCCCAGTGAGATTGACATCAATAAATTTTGTTGTTCTTTCCGGCAGTCTAATTGATTAATATTGGATAGGACCGTGCCTGTGCAACTGGATCGTATACAGACAGTACTGTAGTTGTACATTTAGTGGAATTAGGTTATGACAAAAATAAACTCTATTTTAAATACTTTTAAGACTCGAAGTACTGATAAATTCTTACTTATGTGTTTATGTTATGATGATGGAATAGAAATATGCACTGCCGATACTAACTACGTAACACATCCTCCAAATCATAAATGACATAAACTGTAGGGTATATTAGACAAGAAAAACAGAGCTGCCTAATTGACAGTTCAATTTTTCATCTGTGGTCGCTACGACCCGCAATCTATTATCAGAGTATATATGCATTAAGACATCTGTTTCCATTCTCTTCAAAACTAACATTTGCAACAACTGTGGAAAACCCCTTTCAAAACTACAAAGTTATGGTTTTATTCCATTAGATATAGAACAATGCCTATACTCCATTAGATTATATAAATTCCGTTGGTTCTAAGTATCTCTTAGATGTTCAGTGAGTACGTTGTTCTGTACAGTTATTCTTGTTTAATTCATTGAATATAATTTTATGTAGTAATAACTTCGTCACTCAACTGTTTTGTTATTGTGTTCTCTCTTGAGCTTCTCATTTCTACTTATAATTATGTCAAATTTATCCTTGGATAGATTTAATAGTTCAATAGTCTAATAATTCATTGTAAACCATTTTAAATTAAATATCACGTGATGAATTTTAATTTGACCGCAGGGTCTACAACTATGATTTAATTAGATATTTCCAATATCCTTTTTCAGGATTGTAGCGGGAAATATAATAACAGTAAACTCAGATGCAACGAGGACAGACATTTACATCAGTTATCATCCAACTTAATATCAAACCTGATTTCGCACTTTCCAGACTTACTTTCGTCCAATATAGAGAGCAGACCAAAAACCACCTCATATATTTACAAAAATATTGGTGGTGGTATTAGTAGTAGCATAAACAAAGAAAACGCCGACAAAATATTGTCCCCTGTGGAAACATCTTTAAATGATTACAAAGAATCAAAAGACGAAAGTAAACCATCGCGTGCTGAAGAAACAGTTGGTTCCAGAACATGCCCAGATGAGTCTTCAAAATGCGGTAGTTTGACACAGCAAATTAGAATACGCACAAGCAGCAGGTCTTTCGATTGTAAAACCTGTGGAGCTAATTTTACGGAATCCTGTAACTTGAAAGTACACATGAGAATCCACACAGGCGAAAGACCGTTTGAGTGTAAAAGCT